>OMNW01035620.1:0-34236 GCA_900303245.1 Selene dorsalis
ACACAACATCCTTCTATAAGTCAACGATCGGTCATCATTCTATCAATATGTGTCAGTTAATTCACAAAAGCAAATATATTTTTTGGGCTGGTGAGTCTGTTGCTCCTGGTTCATAACTCTCTTCTTCGGATCTACATTTATCTTATAAATGGTCTCTATGGACTCAAAATGAAGGAAATCCGTCGTACCACGGAGAATTTTAATCCATGCTCCATTCACTGTATCAACTTTTTCAGAGACCACTGGTCAGTATAAAAAATTCTTGATTCATTATGACATCTTCCTCACCGAGTGATATCGCTTGCAGTTTGGTCATCTCCTTGGATGTCTGTTATTGAGCCATCGCCATTGCTAAGTGTTTCAACTCCCATCAGATCGTTGCCGCCGTCACTTGCCTCCCTGGTCTTGTTGAGGTGGGCGAGGGAAGTCACTACATTTGCCAGCGTACCAAGGTCACCATGAGATGGATCATCCATCTAAGGATTGATATTTAACAAGGATTATTAAATACGCCTAAAAAGTACCAAGTTTGTATTTGTTTGCACTGTTGTGCAGCAGGTTATCAAAAAGACTATCAACTAGTTTCCTGTTTCCATAAAAAATAGGGACAAAACTGGTCCAAGCTCAGATATCGAGACAAAAATTCAAAATTAATGAATAAAAAATTTTTGAATTACTAACTGTAAAGTGGTTAAAGTGGTAAAGTGTTCATGTTTAAGAGTAAAGTAACTTAGCCCTTAAATGTAAGACAAGTTGCTTTTATGAATGTTACCTTATCAGGCGACGCTGGGATCAAGATGGTGTTTTCCAGCTTGGAGAAGGGTTGTTGGATGTTGAGCAACATGCTTGACTCGAGCAAACTTGTAGACCTGCAGTGAGAGATTTGACTTTTCATATATGTTTCAGAATTGGCAATAGCACAGACAAAAAAAAGACACACACACAATCTTACCAGCCATGCTTGAACATCTGCAAGATAAGAACTTGCAAATAAGAACTTTCCAAACCATAGACAACACAAACAAAATGTTTCAACTGAAGGAAAAAACACCACCCAGTGTTCTTCAATTATGATTTACGATTCCTGCATCTTTATCATTGATTGGTCCTATGGTTTCACTTTAGAAAACACAAACACAAACAATTGTAGATGCTGCAAAAAGTTTGTGCACCAGTGGTGGATAATAGGAATATAGGTCACTATATACACAGAACTACTGGGCTTTTTGTTTCATGTTTCATCTTGTTAAATGCTCAAAGTCATCGCTCAAACTCTTACTGGTTTATTAGATCTCATCATTCTTAACCATATAATGGTCAGATAATGACACTGCATCAGAAAGGTACTCATTCAGCTCTATGGTAATTTTAAGACTATCATTAATGCTAAGTGTATTTATTTGACTACTATATTATTCAGGTATATTCCTGTCTTCAGCATGCTTGAAAATGCCTATTAAAAATTTATAGACACGACTTTCAATATGATAAGAATTTACACAGAGATGCAGTCCAATATGATGTCAAAGTTATTAGACAACAATGTAACAAATATATTATTTACAGCAGGGATATATTTTGTGTTGAATGATCTTGTACAGGTATATCTGATAACCTGGAATATTGGTGTATTTAGTTATGTTGCCTGTACCTAGCAGTTTCCTTGTCAGATACAAATGTAGGTGTGGCAGCCAGAGGGCTACACAGGTTCTTGCGGATATAGATCTTCTCAGTGGAGGCAGCACAGTTGACAGATTTCTCTCTGGTGGTCACTTCCACAGGCTTTCTCTCACACTGCACAGCTAAAAAACAAAGACATTGCACCTTTTTACACAAGTCCTAAAAAATGTATCCAGAACCTCTATATGATAAATATTACAGACTCTTACAATCTTGCTTCATGCCGAGAGCTATGCACCGCTGTAGTCGACAGTACTGGCATCGGTTACGGTGAAGCTTGTTGATAGCACACTCTCCAGAGCCCCTGCATGTGTACACCAGGTTCTTCCTAATGCTGCGTTTGAAGAAGCCCTTACAGCCTTCACAGCTGACAGCTCCATAATGACGCCCTGAAAGAGAAGAGAGAAAACAGGGTCCCATTGCTGAACACTTGATTATTTGTTACTGAAATGTCTTGACATTTAAGCAAATTGTAATTTCCTACCTGAAGCCTTGTCCCCACAGACAACACAGTACTCCACAACTGGCTTCACAATAGACTGGTCTGAGCCTTCCGTCACAAACTGAGAAACAAACGAAGACAATGGAATAATTTACCACAACACACGTGATAAAATTTAGACCGACTAATTGTGTTCAAGGCACAGGCAAGACCTTTCAGGAACTTATTCAACAAAACTGAGTGGAAGAAGTCAGGAACATCCTCTGGAAATACCTGAATCTGCTGTCCTGCCAGTTCAGGGGAGGCAAACAACAGCTGGTTAACTCCAGAGCCATCTGGAGTAGCAAGGATGACCTTGTTGGGTGAGCCCTCCTGCTTGGCCAGGATCACCTTCCCACTAGGGGAATAGTCAGCATTTGCTAGAATAAACTGCTGCTTTCCAGGGGACGATGGCTCAAGCGCTGTTACAATCTGAATCTTCTGGCCAGTCTGCTGATCCGTTACAATCTATTAGAAATGAGGGATGCAGATGCTGCTGATGCATAAATAGTGACTGGGGTTAAATTAATTTATGTGCACACTGAGCAGATGTGTTCATTCAAGTGCAATTAAAACAAAATGAGAGTCTGGGGTGTTGCACAAGCTATCACATCACCTGGATTCTGTGTCCTAAAGCCATGTTGTTGTCTGCTGACACAAGCTGAATCCTCTGAGTCGGTCCATCCATTCTGATGCTGAACACACCTTCCTCCAATGCTATTTACATCAGTGCCCCATGAAGCAGACACACCTATTGAAAGACCACATGTCATACTTATGTCTTACTAAATACTTTGAAGCATACAGGGATATTCTCTATTGTTTTACTCTCTAAGATTTAATGCTTATCAACAGCCCAACAACTGCTATGCACTGGAGTTGTGCTCTCACTGGGCTCACTTGGAACAATGTTTGTAGATGTATATCATTAAGAAGTTGTAAGTATATACACAAGCCGGGTTTGGGGAATTGACTGATAACTGGAGTACTGCTCATGGTAAGATAGGAATTCATCACACCTTAGCAGGAAAATAGACCTCCATGGGGGGTTTAATGTCAATAAAACAATAGACTATACCCTGTTGGATCCTTTTATTTTGGCTTAATACAATTACCAATAAGAGAGAATTACATTACAGTTACTATTTTTCTTCGTTTTTACTCATTTTACAGCGGCTTTAACTGTGCCAAAACTTAAATCTATATTTCTAATGATGTTAATAGCAACCACAGTGGAAATCATCCTGAAATTACTTGCGATTAAGCAACACTACTTTGCATGTATCTAACTAATGTCAATTTGTGGCCTATGCTAGTCATTCTAGCCGGCGCTAGCTCGAAACTGCACTATTGATAGCCCCATCTTAAAATACACCCAAATATTACTGTAAACGCGACAATAAACAAGTGGTTAAGGTGGAGCAGTTACACAGACGCGCTCTTGACGGTCAACTATTTAAAATCGATACGGAAGATAAAGGTATTTCTTTTCCTGTGGGTGAAAGGTCAACATTGAAGGGTTAAAGCATGCTAGGTTCAAGGCCCGTAATGCCAAATCACAAACTCAACATGGAACTCCGGTGTTGACAACTTGCGTTACTTTTGGCTCCGGATTTCCACATCACTTGGCACTTCAGCGAAACAGCTGACGATGCAACAATACGAGGCACCGCTGTCGCATTCCAACTCAAATGAGTAGTGTGGTGGTTAAGTTAGCGGAGACTGGTTAGCTACGCCAGCACAGCTACTAATATCAGCTAGCATCTACGCCGTTAGCTGACGCGGGTAAGCTGTCGGCTTACTAGCATGTCCGTTTGCTGTGTTCCTGCAGCCGAATTGCCGCTAACCGCGGTACATAAACATTTGCTAGAAAAGCAACAGTTAACTCTTACACTAATACCAACACCATCACATACTTGCCGAGTTGTACTTCTGTGCGCCGAGGTTCAGACTACCACACTTACAAGCTAGTTTAGCTTCAGTTAGCCTGTAGCTAATGGCAGCTTCCCCGCTGCAGTTGCAGTGAACGCTCCCTCCCCTCCCGTGTTACCGAGCACTCATGTCTTCATGAAGAACCCCTCATGCACCCGCATGAGTAAATGTTTCTTACCTGGCGAGAAGCCCTTAGGTCAGCTAGCGTATTACTTTAAATAAATATATATTTTAACTGTTTTGATGCAGTTGGTGGGAGGGTCAGAGTTCGTGACCTTTTCTCATAAATAAAATGACTTGTACACATGCGCACTTTGCTAGCTCACAGTCTGCATCAGCCTGTGATGGTTCAATGGGGCAAACGCTAAAATGCACCTATCTTCTTATTTGCCTTCGGTTATAACAGGACTCGTGTTAAATGCCACAAGCAGATCATATCACACTGTATAATGACAATTATAAGTTTACTATTTACGCTGTACGCTGTGCTACAAGCAACCGCTACAATTAAAGCAAAACCATTGCTTGCTGTAACGGTGACACGCAGTATTTCGCTTAAAAGTGAGTGAATCTCATCGTTATTGGATGGATGTGGCATTGCCACTTCCTGAAAAGCAGTATGATATAGCACCCCTCTAATGTTGTCTTCTCTCCAAAGGCAACTACTGTCCTCATTTACAGCTGATTGATGAACTGTAGGTAATGGCATCATTTGTGTTCACAAAGGAGACCCTCAAATAGACTGTTTGATCATTAGCATTCTGGAAAAGGCCTGCAGAACAGAAGGACCAAATCCGTTTAGTAATATTTACATAGAAATTGGAGCAATTGATGTATATGTAGAACATTTTATTTTATCCCCATTCGTTTCAATGAAAACGGATGTGTATGTGTTTCTGTTCAGTCCTAATCTAGTTGCAAAAGGTGGTAAACATACTAAGGGTTTCACAGTTTTTTTTTAGTCAGAAGGTTTTTGTGGATATAAATATTAGTGTGCAGGTCTTAGGTTTCTCAACCTCTATTAAACCATTAGAAGAAGTCCATCCTGTCATTCAGTTGCAACTCCATTTTTCATGTCTGGAGCTGTAAATGCCAATAGGCAGTTTATAAATGGATTTTGGTCTAGACGTGGTTCCCAACCTTTTTTCCTTGAAGCCCCCCTGCTTGTGTCGAGGACAAGCCAGGCACCCCCATCCACAACCCCTGCTTGTACAGGCGCATCAAAAGAATAAAGTGATACAAACTTTTACTTACAAAAATAAACAGTTGCAGGTTTTTGTTCCCATTCTCTTTGTTTATACGTGGTTTTGATTATCCAATTGGTTGTGTTATTGGGATTTTTAAATTTTAATATGCACAAGTATAATTTTGATAACCTCACAACCTCAGAACAGACAAAGCTCTGTGAAACCCTTTGAGGGGGGGCCAGACCCCAGGTTGGGAACAAATGGTCTAGAGTACATGATCAAACAGTCCATCAAATAGGAGAGGTATTCCTGATGAATACAGAGCTACAAACACAGGAAAAGTGTTATGCAAAATTTGTTTCAGTTAATGCTTTGTAAGTAAAGGATTAGTAAATGGCGTTTTAACAGTAAACTTTACCTTTAACTAAAGGCTTATCAGAAAGTGGTATCAATATTATGAATTCATATGACAGAGAAAAAAACAACAATTCAGCCCTTTTAGTTTTAATGACCAGTCAACCTCCCGCTCCTACATGGCTCTTCTAGGCTCCACTCCAAACAATTGTTGCTCTCTGCGACAGTAACCATGTTTTTATACTGGAAGTGATGATTGCAAAGTATATTTCAGGAACAACTGAAAATACTGAGGTAAAATATCTACACAAAACCTTTCAGTTACAGCAACATGAATATTTATGTAATTTGTCACCCCCAGACACTGTTCTATTTGTACAAATGACCATGTCAGGCACAGCAAAACAAAAATGTATCATATAGTCAGGAGTGAGAAATGAGATTCATAGACATTTATTAACATTACAACTACAATCAATATTTACAAATTAATTGTACAGTGATGTAATCTGTGTGTAGCCATTTCAGTAGTTTAAGTGCAAAACATATTATGGTACATTTATGTATAGGTACAGTTACTGTATGTCCAAAAGACAAAACATTCCCCTGATACACCAGTAAGACTTGAGATGAGACTTCGATTAGAAGTTACACAAAGACCTGAGAAGTGCACACTGTGTACTCTATAACCAAGTAATTATTATTCCCAAACAGAAAATGTCTACATGATTTACTAAAACTATTCTTGGGGAAATGTGAATCAAAATGACAGTATTTGTTACAAACCTATAATCTATACAAATCTGACATTTGGTTTAATTGTCAAATCTGTGCTATAGAGGCTAGGCAAGTTTAAAAAAGCAACAGATGATTGTCAATCATTCTCAAGGTGTAGCCAAATACTACATAAATGGTTAACATACAAAAATGAAAATGGGTTATTTCTATGTTCACTGGAATGCTCTAAAAACAATGCAAACTAGAACAAACCTGATAAAAACAATACATTTCTTCACATGGTGCCTCCACTGGAGCACTGAGGTAAAACATTTTCAGGAAAGCAGGAAAGACTGTTGAATAACTTCACATGTCTTGAATGTATTAAAGCACAGTGGCCTCTTTGAATGAGTCGATCCATCTTAATAGTAAAAA
The DNA here is from genome assembly GCA_900303245.1 of Selene dorsalis. Lineage (NCBI taxonomy): Eukaryota > Metazoa > Chordata > Actinopteri > Carangiformes > Carangidae > Selene > Selene dorsalis. The sequence continues at coordinate 6,787 of OMNW01035620.1, forward strand.
GAAAATACAATTAATATTATATGCCATCATATGCAATAATGAGTAGCATCTCTTTTATACTTTACCTTTGGACTGCTTGTTCATTGTCAGCTTTAAAGCTAAAGTACAGTGTGTTTTTGTGGTACAGCTTGAACTGTAACATCTCAGTAGAATCTTCTTTTAACATAAATCCTAACAGGGGCTGACTCTCTAAGGCTGCAACATCCTGCATGAAGACAACAAACAACAGATGCTGGATGGACAAGAAATCAGTTCCATGTTTGTGCAATTATAACAAGGCAATGGGCTTTCAGTAAGTCAAGCAGGAGACCTTACCTCGCTTGCAGCGTATGTGTACAAGACTTTGTCTTTGATGACAAACCACAGCCTCTTCCCCTGCTTCTTATTACCCTTGAACCTCTGTAGATACCCGCTCATGGATGAGTTGTCCGTGTTTGCTGTCACCTAAAATAAGTAAAAGTTACCTGACTTTTCTGGCCATAATAAACAACAACGGACCCCAATCAGGACAACGCATCAGCTACCTCTTTGAGGGCAGCAGGTATCTTCTTCTGCTTCCTGGAGAAGGCAAAGTTAGATCTGTTTCCAGGGGATACACCCGATAATAGGGACTTTTCATCTGATGAACAAACAGAAGGTGGCTCAGTACACAGAAAAAAAGAGAATGCACACCTGTGTCGAACTCAAGGTGACATTTCAATCTTTGACAGCATAAGAATGAAAGCAGAATATTGTCACTGTAAACAATGTTAGAGGGAAGACACTCTTACTTGTCTGTTGATTAAGAATAAGGAAACACTGGTCACACACTCGAGCTGACTGGTTCTTTAGATATTCAAGGCAGTATTTCCTGGAGGAACAGGACTGGCACACCACCTGATTGGATGATAAAGCATGAGATACAAATTTTTGCTGGTTTGTAATGTGATTTGTTTCCCTGTTTTTACAGGAACAACTAGTCCTTTTAGAAACAAACTCATTTGCTTTCTGACAAAGAGTTAGATGAGAAGGTAGATAGTAGATGAGATTAATATATGCCTGTACAGTAAATATGTTATAAACATTTGACCTTTTGTCATGTCTTGTTGTATGGATGAAACAAACAAGATGTAATATGTTAATGTGTTGAGCACTAAAGATGGTGATAGGCCACATTTTGTAATCTCACCTTTCCACATGCACGGCAGTGGTGTCTCCTCCATGTTAGGGAGAACTCAGAGGTGCAGATCATACACATGGTGGTCCGCAGGTCAGGTATCCATATTGGGGCTTTGGAACCCAAAAGATCACCATCACCACCATCACTCAACTCCCCCTGAGTATAAGTACAGAACACAGGATTATCTCTCCCTGCTCATGCATACACTGTGAAATGGACTTTTTGTTTTGATTCCCTCATACTTTTCAAACGGAGGATGGATGGGTTTTCTGAGATCGTCTTACCTCTTCTTGAGGTTTTCCATATGCAAAACTGTACTTCTTTCTGGTGTAGTCACTGATTGCTTTGGAAATGGCCTCAAGCCATTCATCTCTCACTGTTGCTGAACTGTATGAGGAGAAAACTAAGTGTAACTACACAGTGACCGACTGTTATGTAATGAATAATGAAAGTAATATCTTTTGTTTCTGATCATTACCTTGCAGAGAGAATGAAGGAGCGCTCCACACTCTCAATGTTCAGCTCATTCTGATAGGCTTCTTGGCTGGGTTTGCTAACCTGTAATCATTTTCACCATGAGTAGTGATGACAGTGTATAGCTTATCCTTTGCTAAGAAATAATATAAAATATGTTAAGTGCAAGAAAATGAGAAGAGAAGTTCTCACCCTCATCCCAGCTAGACACAGCATATTGTTGACCTTGTACTGGCCTGACTGAACAAGAGTGGTGTACAGTAACGTGTCATTGAACTAAAGGAAACATAACATAGGCATATCATTAGTCAGGTCTTAGCAAATATAATCTTCTTCATGGGTAACATTCTCTGTATAATCAATGGCTTGATCACCTTTGAGCCCTGACCCAATACAGCAGCTTAACAACACAGAAATACAAGAAAGTGACTATACAATGCCCAAAAAGAAACCCATAAATAAAAAGGAAGCCAGACTGAGCATGGAACCTGGGAACCTGCATCTGATCATAATGATCCTTTACAGACGCAATGGGGCCAAAGAGAAGATGGGGGAATGCAGGAGAGTGAAGAGACAGATATGTACCAGGAAGAACTTTCGGGGTTGCATGACCTTCCTGGCTAGTTTCATCAGAACACCCTCTTTTAGGAAGATCTGCAGCACAAAAACATCACAAGAACATTATGGTTTTACATCTTTAATTCAATTAGGCCATTTTCTGAATGCTCAAACCATATGATGTAATTCTTAAAATGAAGCACCATATTATACAGTAGGTCCTAAAGGCAACAAACCATTCAGATGAAAAATGTTTACAGCCAATAATGTTGAGGTTTCCTTTTCATCATAATAATCATTACTCTATTATTTCATTAGAATGATATAAATCTTTATATTTTACAGCCTGAGTTTCCTGTTCATTTTGTACCTTAAGGACTTTAAAGTGATGTTATTTTGTCAGCAACTACATTCAAGGTGTCCAAAAGCGAACTAACTACTTGGCCAACTTGGAAGAAATCTAAAGAAGAAGGAAATTTAAACATCTGCTGTATCATGACAAGTGGGGGAAATCTATGTGTATATGATATGATTTAAAGCTACAGACTAGCACTAAATGGACCTTAAAGTGAGTTTGAGCTGTTACTGTTTCATCTTAAAAATGCATCAGAATTAATCGTGATTAATTGAAATGAAGAGAAATTAATATTTTTGTTTGTGTATGTGCATATTTGTCACTTAAATGTTTAAGATCCTCAAAAAATTTTAATATAAGACGAAGATAACCAGAGTGAATACAAATTCGGGTAAATGATTATTTCATTTATTAAGGGAAAAAAGCTATCCAAACCTACCTGGCCCTATGTGCAAAAGTCATTGCCCCCTAAATCTAATAACTGGTTGTGCTACCATTGGTGGCAACAACTGCAATCAAGCGTTTGTGATAACTAGCGATGAGTCTTTCACATCACTGTGGAGGTATTATGGAGAAATTTCTCCCTAATTGTTTTAATTCAGCCCCATTGGAGAGTTTAGGAGCATAAACGGCCTGTTTAAGGTCATGCCACAGCATCTCAATCAGATTCAAGTCTGGACTTTGTCTCGATCACTTCAAAGCCTCAGTTTTGTTTTTCTGTTGTTTTTTTTTTAAATGAAATGTGGACTTGCTGGTGTATTTCCAATCATTGTCCTGCTGCAGAACCATACGTGCGTTTGACCTTAAGATCATGAACTGATGTCTGGACATTCTCCTTCAGGATTTTCTGTTAGAGAGCAAAAATCATGGTTCCATCAATTACTGCAAGTCATGTGGGTCCTAAAGCAGCAAAGCAGCCCCAGACCATCACACCACCTCCACCTCCATATTTAACTGTTGGTATGATGCTCTTTTTATGAAATTCTGTATTTGTTTAACACCAGATGTAACGGGGACGCACACATTCCAAAAAGTTCAACTTTTGTCCTGTCAGTCCACAGAATATTTTCCCAAAAGTCACAGGGATAATCAAGATGTGTTTTGGCAAATTTGAGACGAGCCTCTGTGTTCTTTTTGCTCAGCAGTGGTTTTCAACTTAAAACTGTACCATGGATTTCCCAGTGTCTTTCTTATGGTTGAATTATGAACACTGACCTAAACTGAGGCCAGTGAGGCCTGCAGGTCTTTAGAAGTTGTTCTGGGTTCCTTTGTGACCTCCTGGATGAGTTGTTGCTGCTCTTGGAGTATTCTGGTTGGGTGGCCACTCCTGGGAAGGTTCACCACTGTTCCAAGCTTTCTCTTTGTGGATAAAAGCTCTCACCGTGGTTCACTCATCCCAAAGCTTTAGAAATGGCTTGTTAATGCTTCCCAGACTGATAATGGTCAATGATTTAGTTTTTTCATCTGCTCTTGAATTGATGTGCTGCTGTTTGAGATTTTTGAGCCTACATCACTTTGTCAGACAGGTTCTGTTGAAGTGATTTCTTGATTCAACAGGGTGGCAGTGATCAGGCCTGAGTTTGGAGAGTTACATTGAACTCAGCTTTCCAAAACATTTAGTTTATCACTGTTAGTACATGATTTAACAAGGGAGGGTGGGGGGCAATTACTTTCACTTTTTCTCTTAATAAATTGAATCATCATTTAAAAACTGCATTTTATATTTACTTGGGTCATCTTTGTCTAATATTAAAATTTGTTTGATAATCTTAAACATTGAAGTGTGAAAAATATGCAAAAAAAAAAGAAATCAGGAAGGGGACAAATACACGACACACATACACAAAAGAACATAAATCCAATATCAGCTATAAGATCTTACTCGTCCTGGTTGAACTATCTCATGGTGGCCACTAAGACTGCACTGCACCTGGATCAGTTTCTGGAAATTATCCTGAGGTTAAAAAGAAAGCGGAAATTAGTTTAACCTTTGTGGAAAATTTTTACTTGTTAAGAGAATATGATGATTGTCTCTTACCCCATGTTTCATGATGTCGTTGGCATGATTGGCCACCTCTTTTACAAGAGCAAGGGCAGCTGAGTGGAAAGAAGTTACATGACAGGTAATGTTTCACTGACACCACTGCATAAATTGAAAGTATGGACATGTAAAAGGTCCTCGGTTTACCTTCTGTGTCCTCATAATCATCCGAAACCTCAGATAGGTTTTTCAAATAGTCTGAAATTACAAATATTACAAAGTCAGGTCAATAATGCAACCAAATGAGTGACAAAGTACACTGGGTCATAAGTGCTCAGTGTTGTGTTGTAAATTCCTGGAATGTAAATCTGAAGTTAAAACCCTGGATAAAAAATGTTTAGAGGTGCTTACATAATGAAATTATACAACAGTGCCATGAGGAACATTCTTCACATTTCACATCAATGTTTATGCATTAGACTCATGACAACCTAAGCCCACTTATGTTAAAGCTTGTGTTATGTCACTAAATCTGATTTGGACCGCACCACACTTTCATTATCTGAGGACTGCAGAGGCAAGACAGACCTATAGACTAGTTTTGTTCCTGTGTACAGTAGGGGGCAGCATGTTGCCTGTAATGTGACATTGCAGGCTGGTTGAACATGCAGTGTTTAGGGAACTCATATCTATATGGATGAAGGGATTAAAAAAATGAAGCAAAACTGTTGTGCTGTGAAACTGAAGCGTTGTGAGATATACCTGTGAACAACAGCTGATACTGAGGAATCCTCTGAACAGGCTTTAGTAGGAAATGTTTCAGAGCAAAGTTGGCACAGCGTGGACTTGTCTTTAATAAAGAATAACACACTCAACAAAAGACACCAATTTCAGGAACAAACACACATACAGCATTCTTTGCACATGCATAAACAATGCAGTGTCACTGATCCAAAAGTTACATGCCCTCCCATGGCAGAAAAAACAGGTTGAGCCAGTGTTGTCACCTCAAATTCCCGCACCACAGCTCCAAATGCTGGGTTTTTTTTACTCTGCTCTTCCAGTAGAGCCACATTCTTGTCATACTCGCGGATGTAAGTAGAGTACATCTTCAGATAGGGCCCTTTCTTCAGGAAGATGTCTGCTAGCTGCGAATTCTCATCCCTGCACAAGGAATAACGAAGAAAAATATCATTGAAAACACTACAATATTATTATTTAGTTAGGGAATGAGTGGAGAATACCATGCAGATGATATGTAGGCCACAATTTGTCATCGTGTAATACTTCCTTAAAGGTCTAGTTCAACATTTTGGCAAATTGGACTATTGCCATAATCCCTATAGTCATAAGGGTAGGTTCATTACCTTTAATTATCAGTGCATGGTGTTTTGAGATCTGCAGGGCAGAGATGTGAGCTGCTCAGTGAACACAATGGAGGTGAACGGTACAAAGTCCCCTGTCCCTCAAAACTCATCAAATACACAATCCAACAACTCTGAAACGCTCTCTTGGACAACTTGTGATCTGCAAACTAATCTCTCTGTCTATCTCTCCCTGTCTCTCTGTCTCTGTCTCTGTCTCTCTCTCTCTCTCCCAAGCAGATTCATTTCATTAGAGTATTCATTAGAGAGATGTGAAATTTGACTCCCATATGGTGGGTACCTCCATTTTAGGGAAACACCAAGTGCTTTCAGAATGATGATTTGGAAGTTGTCATGAACTCTCTTTGCAAGTTGAAACTTACAGTAAGTGAAATAATGTGAGCACAGCACTGGTGGTCTTTTAATGACAACCTGAAGACAGTTGGTATGCTGTTTGTTCACAATCTATTATCTTAGCTAAAAAGACATTTTTAAATCAGTCCTTTAGTTTTACTGATGAATATCATTATTGAGGTGAATTAATTCTGAAGATTTTAGCTAAATTTTAAGGGAGTTAATATTTCCTTGAAGTGGTACAAAGGGCTGCTAAACCTCAACAAACAATTCCAGACTTCTCAAACTGTATCTATTGCTCTTGATCAATAAACATAAATGTAAAACCACTTTTGTGATCCTGTTGTACCATTTGGCCAATCTCTGCTTCAGCTCTCTCAGCAGATCTTGGTTGAGTTCGTAGAGTTGTGGGAGGTAGTACAGGATCTGGTTGAGTATACGCTCCTCTATTACAGGCTTCCCATTCTGCTGAGATGCTTTAGACACTGCCTCCCGAAAGTCCTGTAGGTCAGAAAGTCAGACAGATAAAGTCAAATACCAGGGAGAACCTAGAGTAGCAACATTTGCATGGGTCAAGATTTTCTCAAAAAATCCAGTTCGGTCTGAGATTCTCCAATAAAATCCAAGAATTGAACTGACGTCATACAGATCTAAACATCATCTGTTCTGTAAATTTTGTAACATGGTTTCAAAAAGAAGAATATGAATGAGATAAGTTCCAGCTATTGGATGAGGTCAAAGAGAGAGGAATACTGTGGACCGATGACCTACACAGACCTGACTTGCATCAAGCAAGCAGTGGATGTTAGAGAAACATAATGATTCCTTTATCAGTTCATATACGGTATATTATGCTGTATACTTATATATATAAAAGTGTCTGCAGATGCAGACTGTTTCATTTGTGAGATTAGAAGTGACCAGTTGTTTAAGGTTGTTGTACCTGTTACCCCACACTGTGTTTAATCAAGTGTCAAACATCTTAAAGGAAACAGAGCAAAGAAAGATAAAATATTACAGAACATCAGAGACAACTCTTGGACTCAGTTTACGTTCGGTGTTTTAGTGAGTGCATAATGAAATTAAAGGGAAAACCAAGAGAAGACCGAGGTGAACAGTTTTATCCTGTAGTGCGGGGGAGGTGAGTGTAATCAAACACATATGGGCAATGTGGACTCTCACAGTAGACTAATACTAGATAAAACATACAGAGAACACAGGCCTCTCTTCATCATGGTGAACATGAAACCAGATTTTGTGTGCAGCAAATCACACTAAAGGACAGGTGATGTGTTGGGGTTCTTACAACATGAAGCAGTTTCAGGACATCAACGAACCTGGACGAGAAAACAAAAGCACAATGCAGCAAGTTAAACAAGTTATGAAAAAATACAATGTGATATACAAAAAAAATAGGTTTTTATCTTTGCTGCTCACAGCATAAAGAATCACAGGGAAACAAATTCAATGCACAGATGTCTGTCCAAGAGTGCTTTGTTTTGCACAATATACAGACCTCAAGTGAGTTTTCACTTATAAAAGAAATAGTCTCCATGAAGTTGTTGATATGTGTGGATCATTAGAGAAATGGGATCACTAAGATATCAAAACGATCTCCTTGCCCAGACACCTCCACTAATAAATGAGAAAATGTTTTTTCCTACTGTACTTTGAGTGAACCAGTCAGTACATACATGACAGCTGAAAAAAACAAATTATTGCCTTAATCTGACTTTTTTACAGGGCTTTTCACTGACCTACGACCTCGATGATGTCACTTCCGTGCCACTGCCGAAGTTGTAGGTCAGTGAAAAGCCGTGTAAAAAACCCCGGATGACAACAACAAAACAACTCCGAGCCGCTCCGAGCTCACAGGGGAATAGTGCTGGTGATTCATAACAACATATTGGTGAAATGAAGGAGTTTCACAACAGATAATGTCTTATTTAGACGCTGAATCCTTGCCCCAACAACTCCCGTTATATGGATATACGTAGATCGCGAGTGGATCTAAATATCTTCTGAAGGACTCCAAGTTACACCAAAGTTGTTCGGGTGAGTAAATGAACGTATTTTATGCTAGAAATAAGGTCCAGGTTGCAAAAAACGGAACTTCTCCTTTAACTTTTCCAATAGAATTAAAAAAAAACAACCTCAATTTTTAATCTTTGGTTGCAAAGGGACCTTTCAATCTACGGAGAAGTTCTACTATCCAAAGCAGAAGGTCTGTCGCGCCTTGTATATCCCTTCCTATCCTTATTTGTAAATAATTTGACAGCCACACAAATTAATAAAATATTATTACATTTTCAAATTCAAATGATATTATATTATTTGGAAAAACAGATCACATAAGCTAAAAAAAAAGCTGTTCTTTCAAATGACAGACATTCAGGAGGTCTTGAAATGTTGAACTTCAAAGATGTTGTTAATACTTTTAAAAACAATTGGTTGAGAAGATGATCGTTGGATCAAGACTCGATGGTACTTTATTCCGAACCATATTTTTAACCAAATTGGGGGCTTAACCTTTCTTTTAAAGTGCAACTCTCTACCCAACAAACTACCAATCAATCTGTCTAAATTCCATCAACAAGCCATTTTAGTATGGAAGTTATCCTTTGTCCATAATTTTTCACCCCACAAGACCTTCCTTTGGAACAACTGTAATATACTCTGTACCAATCCTTTTTTAGAGTCTTGTATATTGTTTTTGCATTGTCCCTTTTGTGGTATACCTGCTTGTTAATGCTTTATTGTTCAATAAAGAAAAAAAAACAACCAACAAACAAAAAACATCTGCTGCTTACCGCAACGTGGTTCCTCAATTTTGAGGCGGAGTGGCTGCCTGTCTTTACCGCGAAGATTTTGTGTGCGGTCATGTGACTGCCTGGCTCTGTTTGATTGGTGACACGGAGGCAAACGTCGCCAGTGGCTACATTTATTGGTGACACGCAGTCATGTGATAGAGCTCTGCTGGAAAGCAGATCGTACATCGGACAGATCGAGAAAAAAAAAAAAAAAATAGGTAGCGAGTGGAATGAAGCTCAATGTAACGGAGTAAAAGTAGAGTTTACCGAAGTAAAAATAAAAAGTATTCTGCATCCAAACTCCTCTTACAAGTACAGTTTCCCCAAAAAGTGACTCGAGTAAATGGAAATGTTGTGCGTTACTGCCCACCTCTGCATTTCACACAGTGCAACCAGCGAGATGTGTTTTAAAAAATAAAAAATAAAAATGAAAATAAAAGAAGAAGAAGAAGAATGTGAAGAAGAAGAAGAAGAAGAAGCCCGTGGACCGACACTACCCGAGTCATTTGTATAGGCTATAGTCTATTTTCAGCCCAAACCCGGCCCGAACTAAAGTTGAGAACTCTAAATTAGCTATAGAAAAGTAGACCGGAGGAGTCCGTACGAAACGTGGATCTATTATAAGAACATACAATATTCATATAATATATATAACCTACATATATAAAATTCATATAAAACATCCATGGTACGAAACGTGGATCTATTATAAGAACATACAATATTCATATAATATATATAACCTACATATATAAAATTCATATAAAACATCCATGGTACGAAACGTGGATCTATTATAAGAACATACAATATTCATATAATATATACAGCCTACATATATAAAATTCATGGTACGAAATGACGCATACCGCCACGGTATGACACCGAGGCGGTATGACACCGTCAGTTGTTGGATTTTCCCTGTTGCATGTAAACTGGGTCAAGGAGTGAATTCCTGTGCATGTGACCTGAATGTTTTAAGAAAGAACAAATGAAGACTTACACACTCTCAGAGGACATGATTTCTATAGCGATGTGGTGAATCTTGCTCTTCTTCTGTCCACCCTGTATATAACAGGAGCAAAAACACAGACTTTTATTACAGTGAATTTACAATCAAGGCATTAGACTCATACAGTACACTCTGTCGCCAGTAAAATATATAGTAAGAAGGAGAGGATGTAGTTCTGTGGATGTGGTGTATTGCATCAGTCAGAGGGGTGTTTCTGTCCTTTAGCCTACCCTCATTAATATAATACAATACAGTACAACAGCACCACAGCAGAACACACCTTTTAATGCACACTGTTGTATTTGACTGCATTAGTATTGGCTACATGTTCCTAATAAACTGGAAACTGAGTGTGTATTCAGGAAGATATTTGTCATACATAATGTCAGTTAACATGAGGGAACAAAGAGTCAGAGAAGAAATGTTTTCCTCCAGGTTCAAGACAAAACCTTTATCTCTCAGACCTTGTAAAGAACAAATCCTTGGAGATGATTCTCAGCACTGTTTCTGAGCGCACAGTGGACATAAGTCATAAATCATAAGCAATGTCTGCTCTCCTCACCATGTTCTCCTCTGGCTGCTCAGGGTCTCCTTTACTGAAGATGGAACTGGTGTCGTTCTCCTCCTCCTCATCTGAGGATGAGATGTTGGCTACGATGTCATCATTTGAGAAACCATCATCCAGGGGTGTCTCATTGGCAGAGCTTCTGAAAGGGCAAGGTGTTAAGGTCAGGTAAGAATGGAGACAGATACATGACCAACGTGTGCACATCATGTGGACACAAAAAAAAATGCAGACACTCAGTAACAATGACTGCTGTGCAACTGAACATAGCTTTAGTCTTTCAAATGGCAAATAATTAGAAGGCTGCAAGAAAGTGAGGATGTCATTTATGGAAGAGATGAGACTGAAATAAAAACAGCTATGTCAGCGTACAATGAGTGTCTATCACTACCTCTGCAGTGCTATCCAACATATCCTGCTCTGAAAATAGAGCACTTGGCACGGCCGGAAAAACATTCAATGATAATCATAAACACTATCAGATGTTACTAGCACCGGCCCAGCTGTGCAGTTCAGGTCAACCAACGCAAACCACTCACTGCTATCATTACACACATTCCTCATGTAATCTTGCAGCTTACAAAGTACACAACATGAAAAGCTAAAGGGAGAAACGACACCAGAAAGATACTACACACCCAAAATACCAAATTTCCCTGTGGGAGCACTTGTGTGAAGGCACCTCACTGAACCAAACTGCAGAAAGAGGCTCAGCAGCAAACCCAGTTAGCCAGAGTCAGTGGTCTTAAATACTGTGACGTACTTATAATAGTTGTATTTGAATGGTACTGGTCTCTGTGAGCAGCTCAACGTGTTTCTAACACGTGATTGTCGCACTGTTCAACACTAAACTGTGAGAGGCCCGATGTACGGTTACAGGAAAGCGTAATCCTAATTTTTCCAACTGACATCTGCTCTTTCATAACATTCTTTAGATACAAGGACAATTACAGAGTTTATTCCAAAGACTTTAAGCTAATTTCGCATCAAAGTGGTTGTTGTGGCCATACCCACTCACCCCAAATCATATTCTCTCACCTTCTCCACAGCTACTGCATGAACAGATATTTCTTTTCCTTTTTTAATCCTTGGATTTGGGCTTTTAAAATCACATTATGAAAAAAAATTCTCTGTTCCACTGCTTAATTCATAGAGCTAATTGTCAGTTTCAACTATTTCTTTGATATAGACAAGTTTGAGAACTATTCACGACAGGTTTTGAAGATCATGTATAGCAACAAGGGAGGAACAAGTAACAGCTGATTTTGAACAATAATTTTTCATTGCTTTGAGCAGTGCAAATGGATCTCTATCACCTCTACTGTGGTACACTCTCAAAGCCTGGTGCACAGTACACTATGACCTATAGAATGCTAAGAAATGTCAAGAGTAATATGCATAAATTTAAGTCATTACATGATGAACACCTGAAGGTGTGGCAAACATACATGCCCCTGTCAATCTGCAATATGAGACAGTGTGATACGAGTCTTAATGATCTTTGATTTTTACAAATGATAGTCACATGCTGTCACTGACATACAAATAATTGTTCTTGTGAAACCTCAGGTGTTTCCTGTAGAAAACATTATGTGCAGTAAACTCAGGTAAATTCAGGATTTTAGGCAAACAGAAAGCCACCATAATCTACCTTTCACACTCTGTTGATGTCTGACACTGCTGGTATCCAGTGTTTTTCTCTAAGCACATATATGGCTCCTGCTCCTCATAAATGCCCTCATCATTATACATTTTGTTCTCCCAGGCTGAAGGCTGCAATGAGGAGGCCACATTAGATGACACATTAATGTAGTCTGATATCTCCTCATAGATACGGACGTTCTCATAATGGTGAACAGATTCATCTGTTTCAAAGCAAAAATCATCTCCATCCACACTTTGCTCTACTCCAATCACAGGGCAGGAGATTTTAGAGTTAGACCCGAGTCGCCTGGGGAAGTTCTGACATCCATCTTGGTCCTTGTCCACACTTTGTTCATTATCATCCCCAGTGCAGTCTGGGCTCTGACTTCCTCTTACAACTAGCTTGGGCAGCATCCTCACTGATAGCTTCAAGTCCAGCAGTTTTCGGAAAGAATTTCTCCTCAGTCCTTCAGAGCGAATGAGGTCAGCGGTGGAGAAAGACTTGGCTTTCTTCTTCCCCAATTTTCCCTGCGAAGGCTTAATTCCAACAAGGTTTCTGCTCATTTTCTCTTCTGGAGGTAAAGATAGCTCCCTCATCACTCCCTCCTGCAAAACACCATCTTGTCGAGGAAGAACCAGTCTTTTCTCATTGGCTCCTAATTTGCCCTTTTCTTTTTCCCCAAAGGATTCCTGTCTCTGTGTACCTGGCAAAGGGCTGCAGTGTGCAATAGGGATGGCAGCAGGCTGAATGATCTCTGGCTGAGTGAGGATGCTATAAACTGCGCCCTGGTACTCATCCTCTTTGTCAACTGACACCTCTCTATCATAGACACAGCTGTCCCATCCCAGATCTTCCTCTGTCAAGTTTTCTGACAGGGCTTCAGGAGGAGAGTTTGGCACTTTCTCAGGTGTAGACATGGATGGCTTTTTCTTGGGTGGAGGGGCTGGTGGAGCACAGGCTTTCCTCACAGACTGAACAACTGACTTTCCATTTTCACTTACAGATACATTGACATATGGGGAGGAGCTGACCTTCCTCTCTAATGACACCCTCACCTCTTTGGTGTCCATTCCCCTCCTTTCTTGGTTTATAGTCTCTTCACTCCCCTCCTCCACCTTTTCCTGATTAACCAAAACAGCTGTCTTTGGTTTCCGTGGTACAGGGATCGGTCTCCATAGGGCTGCTGAGACTGGTTTGTGCCGGGGCACACTATACATTTGCTCTGAGCCAAGAGTATCTTTCTCTGGTCCTCGCCCAGGTGTACTCTGAGGTATTTCATTACCATTTATCTCATTGCTCCATGTGCTGTGAGGACAAGACGACCTAACGTTCCCCTGAGGACTGGATTTACCAACCTCTGTGTTGTCCAAAGTAAGCATCTCTTGTAGAGGTTTATGGTTAGTGAGGTGGGTGTTGATAGAGGCAGTCTGTGGAGGGTTAGTGCTCATCCTCTGTTTTTTGACAGTGGATGTTGTCTCCCTACTGTCCATGACACATTGATATGTAGGGGGGAGTTTTCTGTTGTCTTCAGTTTTACCCTGCAATTCTTTCAAGTCTTTCTCAGTTTTGTTTCTGCTTGTTGATGTCTTTTTGATGCACTGACAGTTTTCCTCGCTACACAGGCAAATAGGAATAATATAATCCCAATCTGGTTTTTTGTTTTCTTGCTGTACTCCATTTTGGCAGTTCAGTAGGCCAATGGTAGCAGGGTTTCCTGTTACAGATGTCTGGAGCTGGCTCTTTGAAGCAAGATGTTTGGATTCCAGTTTGGAGAAACTGGGTTTGGGGGCCAATGCTGGTTTGACCCTCATAGGTGTGGCAGGAGATGAAATCGAGAGGCCTTCTCTCCTGGGGGATGAGGGACTCAGCCCTGGCCTTTGGGGCAGCACCAGCTTTGGTTTTGGAGCCAGGGGCGGCTTGTGCCTGCCTGTGGAGAGAAAAACATAAACACTCAATCACACTATCTTCTTCATGTATCCCTCTGCACCAACTGCCTCCTGCATCACCTCCTTTCTCCTGCTGTTGAACCAGCCTGCCCTCCCTGCTTGTGACCCAGTCTGCCATCCAGTACTCCCATTACGCTGGCCTTCTCTCCCTGCGTCCTTCATTTTTTGTTAACCGACTGATTCCATTTCAATGTTTTCCCATACTCTGTGTTGTAAACTGTCCTCTTGTCTGTATACAACATCTATTGCACGTCTGTCCGTCCTGGGTGAGGGATCCCTCCTCTGTTGCTCACCCTGAGGTTTCTCCTGTTTTTTCTTGGGAGTTTTTCCTCAGTGGATGTGAGGGTCTAAGGGCAGATGATGTTGTCATGATGCTGTGTAAAGCCCTTTGAGACGAACTGTTTGTAAAAATGGGCTATACAAATAAAATTGCCTTGCCTTGCCATGTAAAAATGATTAAAACTCCAATCTGACACTATGAAAAAAAAAGCACAGGAATATCCAGAAGGCATATCTGATGTACTTTCTGACAGATGCTGTTCTGATGGGGTTTCACTATTTAACTCTTAAAAAACCTGCTTGGTAGCACTGATCCTAACCTTAGCTTAGTGTAAAACTGTTGTTAAGCACTCAACCGCCCCCCTGGGGGCTTGAATATCACATGCTTTTGTTTGTCCCTGCACACAGCAGCACAGTAATCCTGCTAATGGTCCATGTCAACAGAGAGAGGAGGAGGTCAAGAGTGGGAGAGGAATAGAGGAGGGGGCACAGAGACAGGATGGAAAAGAGCCACGCCAACCTGTGTCTGTCTGGGGAGTTTTATCAAGTGTTATCACCTCAAACGGCCAACCACACGTTCACGTTTTAAAACGTGCAACTCTACCAGATGATACAGTTATAACATTAAATCAGACAACACAAAACGTGAACATTTCAGCTGTACAACACATCCCAGTCTTTCTCGGTATGTTGTGTTCACCTTGACCCCGCTGGCTCTCAGGGCTCAGTCTTCAGCTGCTCTGATCAACAGCTGCATCTGTTGTACTTGTATCGTAGATCACTCACTTACCTGACTTCATCGTGGCTTCGCTCCTTTTTAATCTCTGCTTGTAAACCAGTCCAGCGAGAAAGAGAAAAACCTCCGTAATATCCGTATACTTCACAAACTTCACACAAAGGTGTGTGTGTTTGTGTGTGTGGTTTGTCCGAGCAGCAGCAGCAGCCGTGGTCCTGCTGCCAACAGCGGCTCCTGACTGGAGCCTCGCCGGCTGCCGACACTGAGCCTCCCTTGGTTTTTCACAACCAGTCCACCAGAGGTCCTTATGAGACAGACTGCGGATCATTCACAACCAAGGCTCCCGTCTCAAGTGAACATGGATTCTGACAGTAACCTCACGTGTGTTGTAAGACAGATCAGAAGGCTTTGAAATGACTGCCTAAACCCCATCAAACTTCATTTCACTTCAACAACTGCATTATGAACATTTCTTATCATCATTATTCAGAAATGTTCGATAATGCACATATCTTAGACTTAGACTTTTATTAGTCCCAGAAGTTTTCAAATGACTGTTTCACAAAGACACAACACAGCACACACATAAACATTAGACAGGAGCACGGAGCCAGACATCGACACAAACAACTTACACATACAAACATGTAATCTGTGGCAGACATGATGGTAGATATGGGAGAGGAGGATGTCTTTATACATACGTCATCATTACTATTGTTAACAATGGTGATCAAGACTTGAAAGGCCAAAAACACAAGAATAAGCCAGTTGATGTAATGTTGTAAGCCCAGTTTCATTCATGGTTGGGAAAGTAAAACTGAAAAGCCGACTGATGTACTTTCATTATGCCATTACAGGTGACTCAGATGAGTGTACAGGAAACACCTTTGGTTTTAAAGCAGGAAGAAATGTAATGAAATGACAGTAAAGGGCAATGCCATGTGAGTTATAATTAAACAGGAACGAAAGAAGAATGTTTGAGGGTTTAGTGGTTTTATTACTTCTGCTCATCCAACTGGGAAAAATCCAATAAAACTGTTATGAAAAATCCACTATTCAGACAACACTGAAACATCTACTCTCATCCATGACACCCACAAGTATTGTGAGTTTGTTCCGTACTGTAAAAGGTTGAAAGCAATATTACCTCCAAGTGGCAGAGGGGTGCAAACCTGCATTCAGTGATTCAGAGTGTAACAACAGAGATATGAGGAAAAAGCAGGAGTCTTCATTTTCAAACAAAAAGTGTCTCTGTGTGATGAGTGTTATGCCTCGGTGTTTTTTCTGTCAAGGGAGCAAACGTGAAGCACATTATTCAATCAGATATCTCAAAGACTCTGTTAATGAACAGCACAGCCAGGGTAAAGAATCTGAACCATCAAGTTACAGTTTGGTGGCTCTTAGTCACCCAGAAACAATGCATTACTAGGATTAAATTTAATTACAGTATCAACATCAGTCACAAACCTGTCATTGGCTTTTTCCACTGAAGAAGACTGAGATGAACCATCTCCTCCTTTCAGTGTCTCATGTTGTGGATTTTGTGCAACAACAGCTGCAGGAGTATCCACTGTGCCACTGCAAGTAAAGCCCAGAAGACAATAACAGTAGAAAAGTTCAATGAATTCATCTTATTTGTTTTATTAAATCTCTTAACCAGTGATTTATGAACATTATTTTAATGTAATTAATTCAGGGTTACAAATTTCATGATCACTGTTTAAGTCTATACCCTTCTCGGTAAAAGTGTATCACCTCTGAGTGAATTCCAGAAATTATACAGTTTCATACGGTTAATAAGATTCACAGAAGGGACAGTGCTGTAGTACCTGAACTTGTGGTCTGCTGGGAGGCTTAGACCTAATCTGTGGTCTCCCCTGGCTCTGGAGATTTGCTCTTGAAGGTCCCTGACCATGCAGCTGTGACTACCAAATATGTAGCCAACAAACAGCAACTTCCCTCTGATGTACATCTGTCACATTCACAGAGATAGTTCTCATTGTCCATGTGTGAATGAAGGAAATGTGAAATCAATGACATCATTTTACAGACATATTTAAAAAGCTTCAGTCAGTGTGTTTCTGCTCAAATAACACAGAAGTAGTTTCACATCAAGTCATATCAGTCATGTGGTCATTTTATGTTATGTATTTATCTTTCACCACAGAGGAGCTTACAGTGTGTGTGTACAACCACAATGACTGCTCCTCCTGAGCCTCTGAGTAAAAACCTCTGAGTATTTAAGTGCAAATGCTATTCCATGGTTCTGATACTAATACATTCTGTTTGACTTATGGGCTCTAGGAGGAATTTTCATCTTACAGCAAAATTCATTGGAACAGCTGTCATGACCTTAGGTCCTGTGTTGTCATCCCTCACTGCAATCAGCTCACAGCGCTTTTATAATAAATGTTTGGCTTTCTTGGAGAGGGCAGCACCTTACTCAGTCCTCCTCACTCCACCCCAACCCCCACCACTGAGACCTACTCTGCTTAAGACAAGCACTGCTGCTGCCCCCCAGTGGCAGCCATGAGAACATGTACTCTGAGCAGAGACTGCAGCCTCGAGCCAAGGCTGCAGTGGGTTTACTGACCAGGACCATCCCAGGAGCAGCATTGTGTCGCTGCTGTAGCAGTATGTTCTCGGATCCACAGCTCAGCTCTGTTGACATCTCATACTTCACCAGGCGGAATGAATCCATCTGGCACTAAATGAAAACAGTAAAAAAAAAACTACTGATACTGTTACAGTTTGCAGAAATATGCAGTATAAAAGTCTCATGTCTTCTGGTCATGTCTTCTTCTGACATCTTTCTGTGACTTTGTTGTGAAGCCTATGCAATGCTGTGCTGTCCTTGCAAAATGTGCATCAGTATCTAGGAAATGTCTGCACATTTGCTGATTAAGCTGAACTGTAATTATGCAACTAACAAGGGATATGCACGCTATGCATCAGAGACTGTAAAGATCTGAATTTTTTGAACAGTTGAACAAAATAACAGATGTGCAGCTTATCTCTCTGTAAAATGCTTCTGTTGTGTTCTGTTTTTGCATTCACACCTGACTACATGGCATGGTTCTGTGCTTATTCCTCCTCCTGTAAAGCTGCTCCAGTGCTTCCTGGCCGGGCACTGCATTTGTGTTGCTGGAGGACTGTCGTGGCAGAGTTACACACACCACCAGGATCTGTTGACTGTATTGAGGCTGGCCCATCACAAAGGTATCGTACTCCAGGTCCGTCACCACTGGCATCAATGTTACACTGCAGCAGCAGCACCGCCTCCGTTTCCCCTCCCCCAACAGGGCAGCTCGCAGCAGCACAGGGCACACTGTGAGGGGGACGGAGGGGGTGAGTGATGATGAAGCTGGGTGGCAGGTGACAGCAGCAGGCAGCAACGCTGGGCTCTTTGGAATAATCACTGACCTGACAGTGGTGATAGTGAAGTTGGGATTATAAATAAGGCCCTTAAAAACATGAGTAATGTCATTTTCTATGCAGTAACATTTGAATGAGCTATAACTGTAGTGCCTGTCCATAACACAAATAACTCTTACTCCAGTCTGATGTTGCCATGAATTTTAAGAGGTCCTATCTGTGTGACAGAGGGCTCCTCCTTGGATCGTTTTTTAGGCATCCTGACAACAATCAGATCAAAGAAGTTACATGGCCCCTGATTAGGGCCGACATTAAGCAGCATACATCTGTTCAAAGTCAAGCACAGCTTAAACACCTGAAACTGATCATGAACAGCATGTCTCTGTTATTATTACAACATTAACCACTGGCCTTTGTTTAAGGATAGCTGGCTAGATTATTTGAGGTTAAAATTTGGTATGGATTTACACCCAAAAAGGTATCTTGGTTCTACGTAGATAAAATAAGATAATGTCATATCATTGGTTTGTGTGAGGTATAACTAAACTTACAGCTTCCAAATACCACTTTCAATGTAAAAACAATGAATTGTTCGACACTATAGCCACGTCTTTCAAAGTCCATACCTCCAGTTTGTGACACAAGCTTTCTGTAGTAATTGTGTTGCCCTAATGCTGATAACATCACAAGTATTCTTGTCAGACTTGGCAGAGCTCTTCCAGTAGATATTGTACATGGTTTGATTAGCTCTGCAATACTTCCCATGCTCACTAAATTTGACATGTTAAACCAGTGGAGTAGGCTTGTGTGCCGATATGAAGCGTGCACCTTGGCAGCGTAAGTGAAGCATCAGCAGGTCTTTCTGCTGATGCTGACAGGTGTCTGCACAGCTCCTGTAGCTCAGTCCTGTCCTCATTTGGCTGGGTTGATTTTGTGTCTGCCCACTCAGGTGGGTTCAGAGAAGGCAGAGCAGCTGACTGCTCCTCTTTTCTCAGTCTGGTCCTCGGTGGTGCGGCTGGCATCGGCTCTGTGTTAGGACACTTAATACCTGAAGGAGAGGAAAAGGTCACTCAGAAATGCACACAGACACTAAGTGACACGGCTGACCGTGAACAAGATCCTGATGGAACTATTCAATAATGTTGAGTTTGCAAGATGCGGTGATGCTGTAACTTTTTGCTTCACTGAACTACTCGAAACCACACCTGATTGGCTTATTGAACACAACATACTTTGATAATTCACACCCATTCTTTGGTGGCAGGGAAGAATGAGAGCATCTTACATATTTCAGAAAAGTGAGAAAGACTCATTCTGAGCAGGTAGGTACCAGTGGCTGCACGATAATAATCCAGCCAGACATCCAGGGTGCTTTTTACTCTGTGCTGTAGCTTTTTCAGCACCCTGCCAGCAAGTCCTGCTCTTCTCCACCGTGTTGATGACTCCTCCTGCCCCTCCAACTCTCTGACCATCTGGGAGACCTCCGCTTGGCACACAGACACCTGCCATATACATCATTACTTGCATGGTAAAATATATGACATGGAACAACACCAGCCGTTTAGCAATATGTTCTACACAAAGTGACCCAGGGAAGGCACCTGCAGAACCTGCTGAGTCTCAGGGATGAATCTAAAGTATTCATGCAGCAAATATTTTTTTTCTCTTTTTCAACAATAAGAGAAAACAAAAAAACAGATTTTCTTCAGATTATCTACATTTCTATAGCTGATTCCTGTCTCCCCATCAGTTTGTCTTGCCTTTACTTAACTACAGACCAGCACTGACATTCAAACATCACACTATTGTAAAATGTGTTTTACAGGTGTGAGTGTCAGGTTCCTATTACTCTGTACAACCACATCAGGGGATGAAATCTTCCTTTCAAGCAAGAGGTCCTGAGTAGCATCAGATACAAACTTTCCATCAATCTGCAAACACTGCAGTAGATATGAGTGGTGTAGAGAGGGTATGATCAATTGGGCTTTAAAAAAAATCATATATAGGTATATAGTCTGTCCACTGAAAACATAATCTTACCATTTCCTTTGATTGCTTAGTGTCAGGCAGAGCAGAAAGAGGAAGTTGAACACTTTCATTGTTGCACCTGAAACTAAGCGTGGCAGATGTACCACTGAGCAGCAACACAGAGATCAGATCTGACAACTGGAGGAGACAGAAAGGAGCATGTATAGAGTTATAAAAAAAATTCACACAATCTTAAATGTCAAATTGTCATGGAAATGTACCCATTTTCTGTGCATGAAAGACCCTTGTGAATCACTGCATGAAATGTGAATCACTCTTGTCTTGTCAGGAATATTTGTGTTTCATGTGGTGTTCATCAGTAGGTCATATTTCATACACAACAACCCCATGCTATGTTTCCTCTGTGTGACATTCACTTTATGAAAATATTACATAATAGGTTCACCCCAGATTTTCAGGTCCTCTAACTAACCTTTGCACTGAATATTTTTCTTGTCTGACAGATGTTCTCTATGCAACACATCACACTGTTACTATCCTGTTTCTGCGGCCGCCTCCTCACCTGTATGAAAATCTTCTGCTTCAGTGCACAGTCCGTCTGCCAATTCCACTTCTTACTTATGTTCCCATAGTGGTCACTTATGAACCCACCATCCTGGTCCCACACTGCTGTAATACATGAGCTGGAAGAACATAAAACAGTGAATGTATTTCACACACACATTTACACACACATCACATTTTACATTTAACCTCACCAAATCATCGCACATAAATGGTTTTGAAATTTTTTAGATATGTGCCACTAATATGGATCAAGCTCCAAAAAACTAAAAAGGATCCAATTTTTATATATATGTTATATTTTTTAACTATCGAAGGTTTCTTATTTGAAATTATTATTATTATTGTTATTACTCTTATAAACTACACATTTGGTGTAATATCAGTGACAATCTAATCTCACGTAACAGCACTGAACTTACGTTAAAGGGTGTGTAACAGCTCCATGCCCAAATGCTGTGATAGTTGCCAAGGTAACTGGGATCTCACTGTCACTGAACACATTGGTGTAGAAACCTCCACAGGACAGACCAGAGTGGCTCTGGCACACTGCCATACAACCAGACGGATAGCTGAGAGGGAAGGGTCAAGTAAGCTACAGTGATATTTCTCTTATTTGCCATCTGTCTCTAATTGCCTCTTAGACAACCACTGAAATTGTTATGAATAAACATTTAGAGAAAAGTATACTATATAAATGAGGAGCCGTCATCAATCCTGTAGTGGAGTTTCTGCTGTGCTGGGCCCTGCTGCGTAACATCTGGTACCTGGGGTATCCCGTCAACAAAAGTAACAGGCTGGGCCTTTCTCCGGCCTCTGCCGTACTTGAGTTTTGCCCTTGATTCTCCATAGTGCTGGAGTATGAGAGGCTTGTTCAGGTTCTGTCCAGGTGTTTGCAGTTTTCTGTGTAGGATGCTCCAGAATGAGAGATGGCATTTTAGTGCAGTAAGATTGAAAACGTAAACATGCTTTTGCAAAGCTAATGGCTATAATTCAAGAAGGATATTTTCATTTTCATGTTCTAATAAAAAAGGTACCACACAAAACTGAGTTTAAGTTAAGAAAGCTATTGAACAGAAAACAGCTACAGAGTCTACAGCCAAGCTACTGGCTAAGATTATGTTTCCTATGTCTTAGTGAAGCATGTTAAAATGCTTACATTTGTTAATTAGTACAGCTGAGGCTGATGGGTATGCTTTGCAGGCATTTGATCAGAAAGTGCTGGACTAAGAAAAATTTTAACCAATGAGGTTGCTGCATTTACAGTTCATTTGGACTGGGAACAGGAATGTGTGTTACACAAGGACTGAATGCACAGACCAATCAACTGATCAATGCCACTGCTAAAAAAAATGATCAAAAATGAAATTTTGGAATGTTAATGTGTCGGAATGTTTTGTTAATACACTTTATAGCAGCGCAGTTTAACAACACACTCATGATTTCTTGCCGACTGCAGTTGCTCCACCACCCACTGACACAAACTGATCTGCTGAGGCTCGTCATAGGAGGGCTGCTTTGGCTGAATGATCCAACCTGGACACAAACCATATCTAGCTGAGGCAGCAGAGGCTCAGCAGTAACACAGTCAACCAGAGTCACATCACAGCCAACAGCAATACAATGCTTCAGCTACATGTCATACCTGGGTCTTTACAGCTGCTGGATGAGTTGGAGAAACTGATGGTTGAGAAGTTGTGAGCTGAGGAGTGAGAGAAGGCTATCCTTAGGTCTAACACTCACCGGTTTACTAAATGTGTAGGGACAACACTGGTCATGTACAGTATGCCTCACTGCAGGTGACATTAGAAACTTAATGATGCAACTCAGTCCTGTAACTGCAGTACATCTGTGCTGAGCTACCAGCTGTCATCCCATCCAGTCTGCTGAACAAATCCTTTTGGCTTACCCAGGCTTGCAACCAAAGTCCTCAACTTAAAGGAGAAGTTCCATTTTTTGCAATGTTGTTATGAATCACCAGCACTATTTCCCCGCGAGCTCGGAGTTGTTTTGTTATTGTCACCCGGGGTTTTTTACACGGCTTTTCACTGACCTACGACCTCGATGACGTCACTTCCGTGCCACTGCTGAAGTCGTAGGTCAGTGAAAAGCCGTGTAAAAAACCCCGGATGACAATAACAAAACAACTCCAAGCCGCTCTGAACTCCGAACTTATTTAGACGCCGCAATCTTGCCCCAACAACTCCCGTTGTTAGAAATAAGGTCCAGGTTGCAAAAAACTGAACTTCTCCTTTAAAAGCTTGCTTTGTTGTGACATCACAAAGTTACAGAAGTCCTCACGACTCATTTTAAGGCTCAGTTTCTGAATACGAGCTGTGTGCATTTTTTCTGTTGACTGAGTGTTTTGATATTTTCACTGTATTAACACAGGACCTAGACCTGCTTTATAATCAAACAACACATCAACATCTGCCTTAAACTATATGACACCTTAAACTTCTGAATCATGTTTAGAGTTTTAAAGCGCACAATAGTCAAACCAGAGACCATAGAGTCATAGCCTGACATCACATGGCTACAGGGTTCTGTATCTCAGTCTCCTCACAGTGGGTCTATGACATCGTTTGCATGTGTTTTTCTACGTTTGTGAGTAAAAATTTAGTTTTTTTCCTTTAATTATCCTCATTTTACTTCCAGCTGTTTCATTAATACCCAGACCGTGTCCATCTCTGACTCTGGCCCTGATATGTTCTGCATGAACTAAATTAAAACTTGTTCTTCTGATCAAAATGCAAACGATGTTCCCGAGTTTGAAACAACTCTTCTCTGTCTTATGTGAATTATTCAATGAAAACATGATGATTCACACTAAAAAGTGATAGCCCGAGGATAAACAGATGATGGAACTGCAGGTGGAGAATTTTTCCACAGTTACTATTTAATCATTATAACTGAAATGATCCACACTGAATTAGATTAGTTTTCCAATAAGCAACTGTCCTGCAGGCAGAAATGATCGAAAACAGACAGGAGCTTGTTATATTCAGCTCTAATGAGGATGTGACTCTTCACTGTTTAAAGTCATTAAGTGTTTTTGTGTTAAGTGTTCAGTCATCCTGGATTCTTGTTGTGTTCATCATGTAGAACCTGCAGAGACTCTGCATCTGAGCTCACTGTAACGGCTGTGGCAAATTAAGTGAGTGTTGACCCAGGAGAAGCTACATTAATCTCCTGTCACTCTTATCTGTGTGTGTGTGTGTGTGTGTGTGTGTGCATACTTGCGTGTGCGTGTAGGGTTGGTTGTCCTTGTTTTAAACAGATGATCACGGCTGTTTTGATCCAAGGTGTAATAGTGAAGTTTAGTATTCAAACAGTACAACAACATGAGGACAGATAACTGTGTGTGTGTGTGTGTGTCATGATTTCAGTCAGTGTGTTCGTCAGCGTCAGATACCACCTGTCACTCAACAATGTCACTGTGACAACACACCCTGTCATCAGACGTGGTGAAGAGAATAGAAGACTGAATATGGGTGTGGGGTGATGGATGCTTCCCCTCAACCCCTGTGACCTTCTAGTGAGGAGAGGGGAGGAGGAGTGGGAAGTAAGAGAGGAGAAAGAAGAGGGAAGAGGAGGAAATGTGAGGTGATGAGAAAGCATGGGAAAACTGATAAAACCTGATGGGCTGGACATGAGAGGAAGGAGATGGTAGAGGGAGAAAAGAGGAGGAGGTGGAAGAGGAAAGAGGAGGAAAATAGGGAGGTATGAGAGGATGGAGGAAGAGTGGGGTAGTAGAGATGAGGCAGAGGAAGAAAGGAATGAGGGCATTAGGGAGCGTCAGAGAGAGAGAGGAAAGAGGAATAGATAGAAGAGAAAGATAAAGTGAGGAGATGAGGAGACAGAGGAGAAGAGAAAGGATGGGAGGTAAGAGGATAAGAGTGGAGAAGAGAGAGGAGTCAGAGGAGACGATAGTAAAAAGTTCCCCTGCTTTCTTAGAACCTGTCACCTACTTTACCCACAATGCACCTGCACCTCTGACAGTTGGAGCTTTTAATGTGTTATACACCAATAGCAGCAAATTAAGTCCAGTGCCTGAAGCAAAGGTCTGGATTCATGTCCTGTCAGGGCTGCCATAGTTGTAGCCACATCTGTGAAAGTCTCATTTCTCTCAAATCAGTTGAAGTTACTCTCCACGGTCATCTCTGTGTTATTACATTCCTCTCCTGAATAGTACCCATTAATTAAGCTTAAGCAAACACCTCTTACTTGAAGCTGCTGCGATCTGACACAGCTCTCAAGTCATAAAGATGGAACTCTTTCCCATCATTACATTACGAGCTCACTGCTTTCTAAGGCTGACTACACACTCAACAATTTTATGCTAGATTTTGAGTCTGGAAATATGCGCTAGGGGAGAGGGGGGCACAACCTAACACATTTTGGTTTGGGCTGAATAATTCAAAAAAAATATATGAGTTAGATTAATCATGTTTTTATACACCTCTCTGCCACCACTGAACAGCCATTGCCTTTTTCTAGCACTTAGTGTTCTTATACAGTTGGACTGAGAAGTGGCAAAGTTTCCTATGCAACTCTCTCTGATGCAAAATAATTTCATAAAATTCTATCTATATCAATTCTATCAGTATCCTATAGGTTAATACTGTTGTCAGAATGACAGTGTTGAGGGTAAATATCTACAAAGTAATCTGATCGCTGTAATCAGATTACATATTACAATACAGATCTGTGTTGATGTGGGCACATGTAGCCTACTGCCTACATGTCTTATTTATTGAAGAAATTGTGTTCAAAATGAACAAGGGTCAAAGAGTAAACAACAATGTAGCTGTCAACACAGTCTGAATAGGCCTGTAGGATGTTTCACTGTTGTTGCATTGTAACGGGAGGGTTAGCTGTAACACCGCGTAACGACTAACCCCACTGTGTGACACTTTATTAAAGCCTGGTTAACATTTCTGGGAGTTGGTAATGTGATTTAAATCAACGTTTTCTTTTAGACAATAAGACAATTAAAGTAAAATTTACGACTGAAAACACTCTTCATTGTTGAACTTTGTCGAATCGTGTCCAATGCTGATGAAAACTGGCAGGTAACCGTCTGTTAGTGTTGTGGGTGACTGGCCCAAAGCATTTTGAGAGGGACTCCGTGTAACCACCTGAAATGTCCATGTTACAACTGACCCCGCGTTAGGACGTACCCCGCTCTCCCCTACAGCTCATGAGAGTGAGCAGAGTGGGAAGTGTCTTAGCTGCAGCTATACTATCTCCTCAGACATTCACCCATATTTAAACATTGTAATCAGGCATTTGTTATTCTTTTGAAATCACGCTCATTTGATCACGCAAGTTATTATGAGATCTCATGTCTGGGTGAACACCACTGAAAGAGTTACTGCAAATGGCAGGTGGGTGGTCTGGTGGTCTGGCAGTCATCTAGTGTGTTTGGAGGTTTATAATATTTAAAAATCAGTTGAATTGTCCTTCTGTGCGGTCCCACTTATTCTTTGAAATCGGTTAATATTTGAAAATTGTCTAGTTGTCTGTGTAGCCATGCAGCTGAACAGCACACCACCACTTTCTTTTTTTATTTATCACATTTGTTGTCGCTGTGCTGGAAGTGTTTTAGCTGCACTTCTCAGCTGTCAGTCTGATGGAAAAGATGCAGTAAACACAGCGGTCCTCTCCAAACTGTCATGGCTGCCACATATAAAAATTGTACACAGCAAAATTTTTAAAAATGTGAGCATGTGGTTGCTGTCCATGGTTTTACAGAAACTCTAATACATTGATCTGAGGGGAGAGTGTTGGAGAAGAGTCAGAGTGGAGGATATAGGAGAGGAGTGAAGAGGAGAAACGAAGGGAAGGAGGGAGAAAGCAGGTGAGAGAGGGTGAGAGAGTGGAGGGGTGTTTTGGGGGGAGACAAGGAAGACCATTTTCCCCCCAGAGGTATTGATAAACCCTTCCCTCTGCACTTAACTTCTCTTCCCAACTCTCACTGCTTCATGTGTGTGTGTGTGTGTGTGTGTGTGTGTACATCAGTGTTTAACAGTGTGAGAGTACTGCCAGTGGGCTAATTAACCTCTTACTGTGAATTTAGCCAAACACACATTGGACCTGTCTGTTGCCATGGTTACCAATATACATCCCTGTGGTCTCTCTCTCTCTCTCTCTCTCTCTCTCTCTCTCTCTCTCTCTCTCTCTGTCAGTCACTCTGTTCTTCTATGGGCCTATACATCTTTCTCTTTATTTCATTATTTCAATGTGATCATTCTTATCTCACCAATGGAAGGTCAGAG
>OMNW01035621.1:0-15002 GCA_900303245.1 Selene dorsalis
TCAAAAGTATTTTTCAGTTCTTTTGGGTAGCTTAGGTTGAGTGCATATATCAGCCCCATTAGCAAGGCACAGGCTCTGGGAATATCCACATCCGTTAGGACCTCTGTTCCCTCCAGGACGATCTTTGCACGGGCTGCAGGTATGCCACCTCGTGTTGTCACTATCTTCATCAGTTCGCCTGTAATATCCCCGTCAACATCCTGTAGGGCAAAATCAATATAAATGTTTTAAGGGTTTGTTGTGTGGAAAATGCCACGTAGACACACACAGTTCTTTCATGTAAACACACCCCCACTATTTTTTGTTTAATTGTAGAACACATTACACAAACACAGCACCACAGTTATCTACTAAAAAAATTCACATTTATGTCCCAACACTGTGGGTCCAACAGGGGGAAGTAGCTGCCCTGCTCTGCTCATGTGCAGCTCTGTAATAAACACACTGTCTCTGTGAACTCAAAGTATGGTGGTGTCTGATTGACCTCCTCTTTAAAGAGCTCCTCCTCCTTTTCCCTAAGGTACACCATTAAACCATGGATAGCAACCTCCCTCCACAGAATTGTCCTGAGAATAAAAAAAAGAATGTTGAACAGGATGTGTTTTTGATAATTACATAAAAAAGACAGAATAATGAGGTTTGTGAGGCCTAATGTATACCATCACACCTGTTTAGTTTAAAATTATATTTTTTCCTTAGACTAAGCCATAAACAATTATCAGACATTATATTCCCTTATTAGAGTTGCAAAGCTATATTTTAATA
This sequence comes from Selene dorsalis, assembly GCA_900303245.1. NCBI lineage: Eukaryota > Metazoa > Chordata > Actinopteri > Carangiformes > Carangidae > Selene > Selene dorsalis. The sequence goes on from OMNW01035621.1 coordinate 766, forward strand.
CATCTAGAGGCAATAACTCTTACAATTGATGTTACATTGCATTTCTGGTCACTTGTACAATTATGTTCAAAAATCTAACATGACTATGGAAGTTACTTAATTTCATTTATTCATACCTCTAGAAAAATGTTCTGTAAGTTCTGAATCTTCATTTTTGCTGCCCCTCCTCTTGAGGACAGCAGGGACATTTCAACAGTAGTGGTCCAGCTTTCCCATGAATGTTGTCTCCAGGCTGACAGCGGTGATCAGCTTGAATTCTTAGTTTATCTGAATAAAAAAAAAAAAGGCACACATGGACACAACATCTTAACTTGTACAGTTTACTCCAAAATAACATATACTGTGAATCGTCTTAGGAAAAAATATTTACCTGAGCTGCATTCAAAACAGCAGGCCATCTTTCTTTCAGGTCACTGACTGATGGTCCCTGATTGACAACTTCCTGCCTGCGGATGGAGAATGTTTTTGCCATTTTTTCACTGATGACCTGCCAGTTGTTCTTCTTCCTCACTTCGTTAAGGATCTCCAGTCATTCACCTTCCAAACTTTCCTCTGTTTCTCCTTGTGGATGAGGGGGTAAATAGTTAACGTCTGACTTTTTCGGCTTTTTGACGTTCTTTGCAGCCACTTTGTCATGCGGTCTCTTCTTTCTGAGAGAGTTGACATCAAGTTCAGGGCATCCAAGCCCTCTGAGTTTAGTTCTGTAGTTTCCCCATCAACATTGAAAGATGCTTTCAGCGAGTCTTTCAAGGATTTCAGGAAGGATTGAGGTGAAGTTGAGTGGAATTCCATCCTTCTTGTAAGCCTCATTTCCTGAGGTGAGCATCAGCTCTGTGTCACACGCAAAGCGAGGTACAGGAAATTCAGTTGGCCACTGCTCTGATCGCTGAATCCAATGTTCAGGTGATGATAGAATCAGTGTATCCTGGGATCTCGTAGAGCAGGGGTCTCAAACTCAATTTACCCGGGGGCCGCTGGAGGTAGAGTCTGGGTGAGGCTGGGCCGCATCAGGTTTTCCACAAGAAAAGCTCTTACAAAAACATTTCAATGTTATCAAGTGTCTTTATTTTTATTTTTTAACACAAAATAAGATGAAAAAATAAATAAACAATTCATAAGAAGAAAAAATCAATCAGTAATAAATAAATAAAATGAAAATAATAATAATGAAAATAATAATAATAATAATACAGCAGATATAGAAGACTGAAGAAACCACATATAGTTGCTGACAAGAGAAATGTAATTATTATTATTCAGATTCAAATGTCTGTATTAACAGTTCTTTAACCTTTAACCTTAAACTACAAAGACCAAAAAATTACAGGATAACAGAATACCATTTCTTATTGTGCATTTTCCAGAATTTCGGAGATGGTGTTAATAACCACTACATATCAACATAAATGTAGCGCTTCTGAGTAACCATACGCTTCCCAGCCACAGTGTATGCTGCCATCGGAAAGATGTCAGACAACTCATTTGGCTCAATCACCTTAACACTTCCTGTGTTTTCGAGTTCAAAGCTTCTAAGATGTTCAATATACCATGCATTTAAACATTTAACAATGAACCCAACCTTCCCATTTACAACAGCAATCTGGATCAACTCCACAAAATCTGGAAGACAACCTGTTGAACTGTGTGCCAAGATCATTCCAGTGGAGTAACTGGTGCCACTACAACACATTGTGGTTGCCATCTGGACAAATAACACGCTGGGGAATTTTATTTGCAGTGCTTTTTTTATGTCTTCTCTCAGCACAGTCAAATCCACCATTGCCAGTTTTTTTGCCTGTAGAGACGGTAGAACAACTGCACCACCATGTAGATGGTGTGCAACCATTAACTGATGCTTTACTGCAAGAGACAACAGAATGTTTCGGAAGCTGTGGGTATGCCTGACCACACGCTTAAAAAAGCTGTGTTCGGCTTCAAACCGCATTGTCCACAACGACACAAGTTGACCAAAAGCCTTTATCAGCTGTGGGTAATGAATAGAAAATGATGTTTTGGAATGAGTCTTTCCTGAGGGAAAGTTTCCATGAATCTATGTCGATGCTCAGAAATCTTGCTTTCAAGGTAGCAAATAGTTAAGTCTGTATGAGCAGGAGAAAGGACAAGTTCAACTATGTCTTTAAGGTTCAGAAGGACCAGCCACGAGGGTTCACTCTCTGGTATTCTTGCTCCAAATATCCAGGGAAGGAGGCGAAGCAAAGCCCAGTTTTCATGGGCATTCCCACCAACAGATTTTCTTGCAGCAAAATTCAATGGAACTGCTTGTGGTGCATCAGATTTATCTGCCCATCTGTATGGGAACTCCTTGATCAATGTATTAAGTTCATCAAGTGTGAAATATTTACTTTTGATCAAGGCATTTAGGCACAGTGCTAGCTCGAAAGGTACAATACCTTCGAAGAGGTCATGGAGTAAATCAGGTGGGTAGCCAGATAAAACATCAAAATGGTTTAGTTTTTCAGTCAGCGGGCACTGTCTCTTTACTCCATAACAATGAGACCCACTTATGTGCTGTCTGAACATGACCCCTGTGCTCTTGTACTGTCCTAGGATAAAATGCACCAGTTCTAACTTCACTTACTTGGAACTGGGATCTTTCTCCAAGGCAGAACCTGCAGACGTGTGTTCCTGAGAAACTCTCCACAAATCCTCTGATGGAGTGGGCACCAAGGTTATCTGCAACAACACAATAGACAGTACCTTTAACTCGAATGCCTAATGAAGGAATGTAAAGTCCCTCTTCTTCAAGGCTGGCAAGATCTTCTAACAATGGTTCTAATACAGCACTATAGCCAAACTTTTTGATATCATCAGCTTTGCAGAGAACTGCAAGGTATATTGATGTCAGTGATGATCTGAGCAGTGGTGGCACATTTGCCAAAACCCAATACACAGCAGTAATTTTGAGTTTTTTTCTTGAAGTGCCAAGTGGATTACACACTTCAAAATCATCCACATACAGAATGAGAGGAATAGCTGGATTATTTTCTGACAGCAATGTATTGTTTTTAAAATGTGTGCCATCCTGAAATGAATTGTATCGACTTTCAGAACTGCTATCTGTTTCACAGGTGTGTGTGAGCCAATCCAGGATTTCTTTTTTTGCCAAAACCTCATGCAAGGACTTCAAAATAGGCACACACTGTAAACTTCTCTGCTCCTTAGCGCTGAGCATATACTCTACGGGCTCTACCACAGAAAAATGCTCCTTGAAATACTCTCTTCTCTTGTAGGAGGTGGAAAGAGGACCATTACTCCTTAGGGCTGATGTAATTGGGTTGCACTCACATAGGTCTGTCACCATCTCTGAGATGACCACATCAGCAACCTCACAATTATGCTTCTTTAAGCATGACTGTACAGTGTCTTTTAAAATAGGACCTGATGCTGATGAAGAAATGAAGTGTAGTTCTTCAACTAACTCATCAATACACCGTTGTGGTACATTGAATATACTTTCCAATTTAAGCAGCAGGTGGGCTACATGTTTTTCTATTAAATTAGGCAATTCATTTATTTCATTATTTTCAGCATCTTCATTCACTAATTTAGGGGATTGACATACCTCTTCAAAAGCTCAGGCTTGAAGTCATCAATAGTGTGAGGAGTGTGTTTCCGGCTCCTATGAAAAGCAAATGTTCCATAAATGTTTGTTTTGAAAAGACAGTTTTCAAAAACACAACACACAGTTTCCTGTTTTTTTAAATGACGGCCAATATGCTCAAAGTATTCTCTTTCTGTGGAGATAGTGTTTAAGGGGCAACATGGACATTTAAATGTCAGTACAGTGGACAATGTCATTGTCTCACAGGTGGAGTGACTTCTCGACAGGTGGGTTCGCAGGCTGCCCCATGTTTTAAATGAGCAATAGCACTCCCAATAAAGACAAGGGAGAGATTCTCCACCATGACCATGTCTAAGTCTATAATGCTTCAACAGTTCTGTCTTTCTTGGTGTTTCAAATTTGCACATTTTACAGGTCCACTTCATTTTACAAGCTAAATTACTTGAATTTAGATCATTCTGAAAGCTGTAGTGCCTACAACTTGTGCCACTTAAGTACAGTAAATTTTATTTAACTGTTTTTGACTATTTCAGATGAAAAACAAGAGAAAAATGCACGCAAACTTCCGCAAAGAAATGGGCAGTGGCAACACGTATGACCACTGCTGTGGTGTCTCAACAATATTCGCTTTGTTGATGCAGTTTTTAGACTGCACTTGCTGCTGCTATGGCTGACTAACAAACCGAAAGTGTGCTCAGTCACCTACAAAGGCTTACCCATGGAGTTACTCCTGCTCAAACCTTCAACACTACTACAAATTTTAAATAAATTTGAAAGAAACAAAGGTAAACTACTGAAAACCAGTGCCAATTAAACCCTGCCACCGTAAAACAAAACTTAACAAATACTAATGTTAGACCGAATCATTACTGTGTTAGCTTACACATTACCATTGCTGACCCTCTAGTGTTGTGTAAAATTATTTCTTGTACTGTCTGCTAATGCAGTTATAAGCTATTGTTAATAAAAACCAGTCAAAATTGTACTCACCAAGCCGTTTGCAAAGGAATGCTGAATGGTGTATTCGCGCTAAACATGTCCGGGCTGGTCAGCCTTGTACTCAGCTTTTCACAAATAGGGACATTGATTTTTAAGTTGTACTAACTGATTACACTTCTATGTTAAGTTTAGACAGAAATGTCTGTTCAAAATTCATGTATTATTGAGTTAAGACTATTTTATTTATTTTCATGTAGACCAACTTAAGACTTAGACTTAAATTAAGTTGTCAACTCATTATAATGTTTACACGTAACAAACTTATTTTTTTATGCAGAAAAATCTCTAGTTTTTGAGCTATACTTACTAACCCCATGAATCATTTTTTAGAGTGTAAAGCATTATTCACACACAAAGCAAACTGATTGTGCTTTACAATGTATAATTACAATGTAATACAATACAACAAATAATTACAATCTGTCATCACTGATGTGGCATCTCTTACTCTTAATACGGCAAGGTAATGCAAAGCAATTTTATTTGTATAGCCCATTTTTACAAACAGTTTGTCTCATAGGACTTACCACAGCACTGTTTAAAATGTGGAAAAACATGGAAATAGTTAACAAGAGCTGATGAAGGCAGCTTCTAGTGGGCAGGAGAGGCAGGGAGAGAAGGCCAGCTTAATGGGACTACTGGATGGCAGACTGGTTTATGAGCAGGGAGGGCAGGCTGGTTTAACAGCAGGAGAAAGGAGGTGATGGAGGAGGGGATTGGTGCAGAGGGATGGAGCTCTGGAGAGATCTGTGGAAAGGCAAGGCAAGGCAATTTTATTTGTATAGCCCGTTTTTACAAACAGTTTGTCTCAAAGGGCTTGACACAGCATCATGACAACATCCTCTGCCCTTAGACCCTCACATCCACTGAGGAAAAACTCCCAATAATACCTTTAACAGGGAAAAAAGAGGAGAAACCTCAGGGTGAGCAACAGAGGAGGGATCCCTCACCCAGGACGGGCAGACGTGCAATAGATGTTGTATACAGACAAGAGGACAGTTTACAACACAGAGTATGGGAAAGCATTGAAATGGAATCAGTTAACAAGAAATGATGGAGCAGCTTCTGGTGGGCAGGAGAGGCAGGGAGAGAAGGCCAGTGTAATGGGAGTACTGCATGGCAGACTGGGTCACAAGCAGGGAGGGCAGGCTGGTTCAACAGCAGGAGAAAGGAGGTGATGCAGGAGGCGGTTGGTGCAGAGGCATGGAGCTCTGGAGAGATCTGTGGAAACACACAGAGAGTGCGAGACACCAAGGCCAAACTACAAGGTGCAACAAATAATGACAGTTCAAAATGTGTGTGAGGAGAGGAGAGGAGAGGAGAGGAGATCCGTTACATTGAACGACTTTCCGCTCGCTATTCGCTACTTATTTTTACGGATCCAATGTGCGATCTGTTTGTTTTGTTTTGACGAAGATGCTTCCAACAGAGGCTTTATCACATGACTGTGTTTCACTAGTCAAATGTAGGCACTAACGACGTTTATCTCCGCTCACCAATCAGACAGAGCCAGGCAGTCACATGACTGCACACAAAATCTCCGCAGTAAACAGAGGCGGCCACTCCAGCTAAAATTTGAGGAAACACGTTGTGGTATCTGGCTCTGAATAGGTTGCTGACGTCAGCCCTGGTATGTGAGAGATGATGCCTGACGCGGTGGGCACTGATCAGGAATTAATGGACGACGTGGAAGCGTGAACTATCTGACGCAAAGCGTGACACGTGCACACACACACACACAGTTTATGGACAATTCATAGACCTCTGTATGCAAATGTAAGTTATTGTGGCTGAATTAACCTTAATTTATGTATTTCATTTATTGTCTTAGTTGTTAAAGGAGAAGTTCCATTTTTTGCAACCTGGACCTTATTTCTAACACAAAATATGTTCATTTACTCACCTGTACAAGTTTGGTGTAACTTGGAGTCCTTTGGAAGATATTTTTATATATTTTTTTTATTCGTGATCCATGTATATCCATATAATGGGAGTTGTTGGGGCAACGATGCAGCCTCTAAATAAGACATTATCTGCAATGAAACACGTTAATTTCACTAATATCTTGTTATGAATCACCAGTACTGTTCCCCTGTGAGTTCGGAGCGGCTCAGAGTTGTGTTGTTATTGTCATCCGGGGTTTTTTACACGGCTTTTTTACACGGCTTTTCACTGTCACTGCCGTGCCACTGCTGTGCCACTGCCAAAGTTGTAGGTCAGTGACGTTCACCGTGCAAGTTGGACTCCGGCAGGGTTGCCCTTTGTCACCGGTTCTGTTCATTATTTTTATGGATAGAATTTTTGAGCACAGCCAGGGGCTGGAGGGGGTCCAGTTCAGGAGCCATCGGATTTCATCTCTGCTTTCTGTGGATGATGTTGTCTTGTTGGCTCCTTTGAGGCCAGGACCTTCAGCATGCACTGGGGCGGTTTGCAGCAGAGTGTGAAGCAGCCGGGATGAGAATCAGCTCCTCCAAGTCCAAGGCCATGGTTTTCGACCAGAAAAAGGTGGCTTTCTGCCTCCAGGTTGGAGGAGAGTTCCTACCTCAAGTGTTTAAGTATCTTGGGGTCTTGTTCACGAGTGAGGGAAGGATCGAGCATGGGATTGACAGGCAGATCGATGCAGCAGCTGCAGTAATGCGGTCGCTGTATCAGTCTGTCATGGTAAAGAAGGAGCTGAGCCGAAAGGCGAAGCTCTGGGCATGGTGTTCTGGGCATGCCCCGCCGGGAGGAGGCCCCGAGGAAGATCCAGGAAACGGTGGAGGAGTGACTATGGAACTCGGCTGGCCTGGGAACGCCTTGGGATCCTCCCGGAGGAGCTGGAGGAAGTGTCCAGGGAGAGGGAGGTCTGGGTGTCCCTGCTCAGACTGCTGCCCCCCCGACCCGGCCCTGGATGAGCGGAAGAAGATCGATGGATGGACCCTGAAGACACAAAGACTGGTGAGTACTCAAATTCACATCCTGATTTACTCAATGCCCACACTTACTGAGCAACACAACATACATCAAACAATACATTTCTCTTAGCTTAGCTCATTGTTTAATCAAAAAATTGAAGATTTTAAAAAGGACAATAAATATGATACCTGTTCAATAAATAAGGTAAATATATCCACACAAATGTGCAAAGAAGCAATGTGTTAAAATTTACTGTGCAAATCTTCAATAAAGTTCTGTTGCTCCTATTAAAGTGCCTGTGCAAATATTAAAGTGCATATGTAGTCATACCCAGTCAAAAGTGCATGGTGCCATTTGTGCAAAATCAAGTAACGACGTGCTGTTCGTCACAGTTGTGTTTGGTATCATTTTAAAGGGGACCATAACCTGCCTCTGCGGACCAATCAAAGGAGGAAGAAGAGGGTCTCCGCTGGATGCCACCCTGTTCCTGTTCCAGCCGAGATAAAGAAGTGTTTTCATCGTTGCTGTGCTGCTGGTGCAAATGTGAAGGCTTGGAAGTGGAGATGTACTAACGGTCTTTTCTGACGTCAGTCATCATGGGAAATATCAACTCTCTACCCAACAAGAGTGATGAAGAGCTGGAGATGTTGGTGAAGACTCAGAAAGTTGATGTTTTTTCAAATCATAACAACACTTGTGTACATTCCACCCAATGACTACTGCTGAAGATCCATCTGAAGTTCTCCATGAAGTTGTTGCTAGGATACAGACTAAACATTCAAGACTAAACTCAGGTTGTTTAGTCTGTATCCTAGCAGTGATTTCATGTAGTATCTCACATGGAACTTCAGCAGTTGCCTTTGGAGGGATGTACACAAATATTGTTATGATATGACTGAATTCTCTTGGTACATAGTATGGTCTCATTCCAACAGCCAATAATTCCATGTCTGGACAACACATCTTCTCCTTGACAGTAATATGTGCAGGGCTACACTATCTCTGGTTCACAAATAAGGCCAGGTATATCAACAATGGAGTCTGAGATGTTTTGATTCAACCAGGTTTTAGTAAAACACACAAGGCTGCATTCACAATACACTTTCTGAGTCTCCACAATATCTCCAGCTCATTGCTTTTGTTGGGCAGAGAGTCGACAAATCCCTATGGGCCCCAAAAGCATTTTTCCCACAGACTGCAATAGTAAAAGAGATGGCTGTAAAACTGTTCACATGACACCTCCAGCTGTAACCACCGTTAATTACTAATCTTTGTATTGTATATTTTTAAATCATGGACTTTTTATCCGTCAAAAAGTTTTCCAAAGGCCAGAAATTCCCCAGAAAAGCCTCTTTTCCCAGGGGGAAGTCACAGCTGTGTGCGTACACTCCCAAAGCGTCGTGTTGTGACTCGGGAACGAGGATGCCTGAAACTTAACGAGGACTCCGTCCGCCGCAAAAATCAGTCAGAAAAGTGAAAAAACGACTCAAAGGCATTTGGACACATCGAGTTGATTTAACTTTCTGATGTTTTATGTCTGTAATCGGTCTCTTGTCAGCTCTTATTCTTAAACTTAACCTTTTAATTGACAAGATCGCCTTGTAATGACTGGATTTACTGAAGTGACATCAGACAGAATTACAAACTGCTCCTGTAAAACTCAAAATTTTCAACATTTTTAACTTGGTAAGTCATTTATGCTGTGTCAGCAGTGTCTCATCGCGGCTGATATTCAACACCTGTTGGTCTGTTCACAACGTCCATGTAAATTTATTTTATGGCGATTCGAATTAATCCAGCACATTGCGAAGCCTACCTGTGTGGAGTAATATTGAGTGAGTTGGTTAGTTCCAGATAAACTAACTTTTTTACGACCAGCTGATGCATTGTAAATTTTTACTTTATATCATACTCTTGAACTGGGGTATTATTTTGAGACGGGACTTCTCGTAGGCTGCGACAATACGCTGATTAATTGTCCCCCATTGACCACCGTTTACTGCCTGTGTCTCAGTGCAGCGCGATGTGCTGATATTTAACAGTGGGGTCAGTGTGTGTTCACTTACATTCACTTACATTCATAACCATATTACTAATTTGTTCAAAAAACATGCTTGGGAATCCAATTTCTGCTGCAGTGTTCTGTAACAGCTGTATTAGTGGACAGTGACATTCTACCTGTTGTGGAAATATTGTAAGGTTAAACTGTTTAATAACAAAGACTCACATCCACTGGAAAACTTAATGATGATGATCAAACTACCTATGAACACAACCAGTAAAGAGAGCATCATGGGAGGTGACTCTACTGTGCATATTCATGGGCCCATAACGCAGAAGTAAACCCGGAAGCCAGAAACTTTTTCAGCATATGCGTCAGGCGAGCAACTCCAATTAAAATGAATGGGCGCCATTTTCGATCCGGCATCCGGTTCATATAATACATCCATGGTCTTGACTTGGTCTCTGTGTCCTGCTACTGCTCTGAGTCATTGATGTCAATAATTTTTTTTTCTTTTAAGCGTTCTTCTTGGTCGGGGTAGAGAGGAGTCTGCAAGCTGTTACGTAAGCACTTTTAGGTTGCTTGTCCAATCATATTATTTTCGGACCAAATGATATAATCTCAGACTTTTCTCAGAAACATATGAGAATGGAATAATGATGAGTTTTTATCCCTGGTGGATTTCTCTTACATTTTAGTGTGTCATCAGATTATTAATAGCATTTTAATGCTATTAATGCTGTAAACAAAGAACATTGCAGATGTTCCAGAAAGGTAAGGATTGCTTTGAGTGAATGAATGAGAAATTTTAATTTGTTGAGAAGTACAAAAAAAAAAAAAAATTAAGAGATTTTAGCTTCATTTTTTATGAAATGGAGGAATAAAATAGAGCTTGCATGTTGTAAGGAGCCAGTTGCGGTGGTTCAGGCATCTGTTTGGAGTGGTGGTTAGCATCATGCCAGTTCATCAGATTCAAAAGTCACTTTCATGTGACCTGCAGAGATACGGCTGGGTACAGGCAAAGCTACTGTAGAAGTACTGTGGAGGAATTAACCGACCAAATGGCCTAAATGTTACAGTTGCAGGGTGTCTGATGTATTCAGACCAAAGTGTGACTGTACCAGTGTGTCACTATGCTCCACTGTGTCATTTTCTAGACTCAGAACTGAGACAACCAGTAGTTACATGCTGAATTGTGATGACATTTGAAATCACAGAGCACAATGAAATCTTTGAGAAGGATAATCATGTTTTTGTGACCTCAACATACGTCTGTTTTTACCTCTGAAGCAGAAAAAGTGAAGAGTCATGACTTTGCTGCTGAATTGGTTTGCAGTGTCATGTGATTGTTTTAAATTTAGCCTTCAAACAGGTTTTTCAGAGTCTTTCTTTAGCTTTATTCCTCCTCTCGTTCTACCACAGAATGAACTGCTGTACAAAACCACCATAAATCAAAAGCACAGTAATGAAAAGGTTAGTTTTAACTTGAATTGAGTTAAGAAGTGTGGATGTCCCTGTGTGTCAATGTATTTCCTCAGAGTACCATGTCCTCTTGAAGTCTCTGGGTGCTGTCCTGGTAGGGCTCTACCAAGGTACTTTGTTATTGGAGTTCTGGGCTAGTCATCACCATGACTATTGGATTATATTGGACTATTGCATCTGGTGGTCATGTGCTTTAACAGTTGCTACACAACAACTTAGTTTGATTAAAAGGGTAGATCTGCCATTTTATGGGTTAATCTGGTTTGACTTGGCACTTCCTGCAAGGACTATGGGGTGAATGGTATCAAAGGCGGAACCACAAACCACGGCCTCACCCAGCAACAGCAAGGGTTTTCAAAGTGTAGGTGAAGCAATTTTGCACAAAACTGGACTATTTAGGAGCACACCACATCTCGCTCCTAAAAGCCCTATCAAGTTTACTTGATTCAACATATCTGTGCTCAGCAAGATGCTTCATCTCGTAATGTTACATCCAAACATTAGGCAGAAAATAATGATTATGGTCAAGAAAAAACTGAAATACACCAACAATACCACCAGCATGTGGTCACGGAATTTCATGTGTCACTGATTTTGATGTTTCCATTATAAAGACCAATATAGCAGAACATGCATCAATTATGTGTTAAATAATTATAATTAATTTTAAGGAACTGGTTTAAACATGTTATCATTGTGTTAGGGTTAGGGTTACTACATTTAAACATTACGATAATAAAATGTCCAATAATGTCCAATCCAAAGGACCAATAACTGTACTGGATTTGCTCTCTCTGTAAACAAGGAAAATGGACATTCTTTTTCATGATGTAACATCTTTCAGGCATCATTCCTCTACTCCACTCACACTCCCAAGATATAAACAAAGACATCAGCTGACAGCAGTGAAGACAATATGGCCATAACATAGACTTTAGGTTTTAATTTACATATGCTATAAAAGATAGAACCACATAAATGTGAGCCTCGCCAAGTAAAATTAAAAAAAAGCACATAGAGAAATTTGAAGTTTTTTATGCTTTTTATTCTTTCCTTTCTTTTTTTTTTTTTTTTTTAGATTTTGTTGGGTGGGAAAAAACCAGAGCACCTGGAGAAAACCCAAAAGAAAGGAAAATATAGAAAGAGAGAAGGAAAAAAGGAAAGAGAGATAAGAGACATGAAGAAGAAGAAGAAGAAGAGAAGAGAAGAGAAATGGAGAAAGGTGTGGAGTGTCACGATAGAAAGGGTTTTGGGAGATTAACATGGGAGATTAACATGACAGCATGTCAGATGGGTGGGAGGCAGGACTTAAATGATTTTGCAGAGGCCTGCTGCAGACAGTAGGATGGGCAGGTCTGGTGTAGGTCCACGATTGTGGTTTCGCTATATCTCAGGTCTGGATTCTTTTGTGTCGGTTTGGATAATCTAGTTGAATACAGAGCAAATGAGGTCGTTTTAACTGCACTGGACATGGGTGGGGTGCAGGGTGGCAAATGAGCCTGCCTAGTGCTCTTAGAGCTGGTCAGTAGCCTCTGTGGTTCCTGGCCATACAGAGCCTGTGCTGCTGTGAGAAGGTCATGGTGAACATACTGCTGGAGGTGCTTCTGCCTCTGGACAGTCTGTCTTGCATTCCTCATTTCAGAGGCCAATCGGTCTTTTTTGAGCTGCTCAAGTTGAGCACGTTTTCCAGCTGCCATGGTCAAGTTCTCTCTGTCCAGTTTGATTCTTTCCTCTTTGAGCCTTTGGGCGTCCAGTTTTTTATTTGTGGCCGACAGTGTGTCAGCCTCTTTGCAAGCCTGCAACCAGCGCAAGCTGCTCTGTTGCTCTGCCTTTGTGTCCTCCTCTTTCTTGCGGATGGTTTTCTGTCGGTGGTCAGAAACAGACTGAAGTGCAGCAGCCCTCTTCTCCTCTTTTTCCTTTAGCTGCTTTGTAAATTCAGCCTCTCTCCTGGCTACATCTTGGGTAAGTCGTTGTACCTCTTGCATAGCTGTAGTAGCAGCCTGTTTCTCCTTTGTGGCTGCAAGTTTGTCGCTAACTAGGTCCTTTTGTATCTGGAGTCTTTTCAGTCTTTCTGGCTGTTCACGTTTTCGATTGACCAGTATTCCATTTGTTTGAATCTGAAGTTTCTCCCTCTCGATTCTTTGTTTTTCTCTCTGGAGCTGTGACCTGCCAATATCCTCCAGTTGATTTTTGAGGTTAATTTTCTTTGACTCAGCTTTTTTTTCCACTTCGCGTCTTTGCTCCTCTACATGGAGTTCATCCAGTCTGCGAAGATATTCTCCATCTTTCTTCTTTTGCTGCCTCTCCATTTCTGTTTGCAGTTGTTTTTGTTTCATTTGCTGTGTCCAGTATTCTGTTAGAGCTTTTGTTTTCTTTTGCTTTTGCTCACAGATCTTTTCCTGCTCCTGCCTCAAATCTTCCACCACTCTATGCTGTGCCATTGCTTCATATTTTCTTTTTTCATTCTGTTCTATTTGTTTCTGTCTTTTCTTCAGTTCAGCCATTACCCGATTCTCCTGAGCTACATGTGTGTTCAAGACTGCACTGAATTTTTTTCCACATAGGTTGGGGTTTGTGCCGTACATGTCCGCTGATGGCTGTCTGTTGGTTTTGATTTTAATTTCAGTGTGCTGAATTCTGCCAGCAGATTGAATGTCGACCCATTCATTTTTGTATAAATTGGCCATGGTTTTTGAAGCCATTTATATTTGTTGAGCGCTTTTTGTGTGTTCTAGAGTTATACAGTGTGCAATTTATGTCCTGCCAGTATCTTCACAATGTGAGTCCACATCTGACTGTAATGTAAGACTGTCTGTATTTGCCTGAGTCTGTGACCAGCTAAATAGGTCCCTACAACCAAACATCAAAGGAAGCTTATGACATCATCACCATGACATCACCACCATTCATTTTGATGTCAGAAACCTCTGTAAGATGATGACATCATTGCATTCCATTCATTGTGATGTCAGAAACCTCTGTAAGATGATGACATCATTGCATTCCATACATTGTGATGTCAGAAATTTCTGTAAGCTGATGACATCAACACATCAGCATCACAGAGACAGGTGGATGGACAGACAGACAGACAGACAGACAGACAGACAGACAGACAGACAGACAGACAGACAGACAGACAGACAGACAGACAGACAGACAGACAGACAGACAGACAGACAGACAGACAGACAGACAGACAGACAGAACGACAGACAGACAGATAGACAGACAGGCAGACAGATAGACAGACAGATACATGGACGGACAGACAGA
>OMNW01035622.1:12167-26090 GCA_900303245.1 Selene dorsalis
TGTGTGTGCGTGTGTGTGCGTGTGTGTGTGTGTGTGTGTGTGTGTGTGTGTGTGTGTGTGTGTGTGTGTGTGTGTGTGTGTGTGTGTAAGTCATAGGGCAGGATGAATAGTGCCCTGGTACTGTTAGTACAAGTGTGGATAAGAGCTGTCTCTATTGTGATGGACACATCTGGAACACAAGAGGCTACATTGTCTCAGGGTGCGTGCGTGTGTCTGTGTGATGCACGAGGACAGGAACATTTTTTCATTTGTGAAAGTATTTAAGTACTTACTTAACTAATTTAAGTGCTACTACTACTGCTGTGACAGCACAGTACCCATGGTTATCTCTCCATCTTCACACAATGTTGAAACTGAAAAACAAGATCTGAACTTTGCTTTAAGCTGAAGCTGCCAGCAGTGACTCTACTTCAGTGCTGTTTTTTTTTTTCAGTCGGTAAGCTCGATGAACAAATCAGGTAATAAGAGAATAGAGGCTTGTTCTGTTCCCTGCTGCACTTCTGTATTTCTGGCTGTGGTCTAAAATCTCCTGCTTTGATCTCCTCATATGATCCAAACAGGCTCACGGCTGGAGGAGTTCGGATGACACTCGCGAGGCACATGCCTTATGCCCAGAGTTCAGAAAAGTTTGCCACACCACATACTGCACTGAAAAAAGAAAAAAAAAATCCCACGAGAGCTCCAACATGTTTTTTTTTTCCCCTTCAGTGCAAAGAAGAAAAGATTCTTTATGAATCTCTTCAGCTTTTGGTGCTTTTGCTCTGATAAGCTCCAAAAGAAATCAAGTCATTTATATATTTATATGTGTGTGTACACTCATATGCTGGTACTGATGTGTGTGTATTTGTGTGTGTGTCTGTGTGTGTGTGTACTCATTTCTTTCATGTATCGAGTCTCTGTTTTTAGTCTCTATAAACTTACATAACAGCATGTCCTGCAGGGATCTCATGATAGCTGTAGTAGATCTTATGTTTTCTGAATGTTGCCTGCTGATTACACTGCCGCATCAAGTTTCAGCTACAATTAAGTCAATCAGTCACATCAGTGTGTTGACACTGGGGACTGTTAGTGTGTTTTACCTCGTGGAGCTGAGTTCATTTTCGACACGTTTTGTTTTTGACGAGAGAAGATAGAAAACTGAGGAGAAGCCTGCTCTGCTCGTCTGCCGCCCTCATGGATCATACCGTGCCTAACATGGGTGTTTGGCTCTTAATGTGGGTCCATGGAGCCCAAGGAGGGCCATCAGTGGACAGAGCCATTGATCCACCATGCCACCCCGAGGCCTGCATTGCTAACCACAGAACTCCAACAGCAGCAGCCACTGGCTTCACCACAGTGCATATAAAATCATGTGGCAGATACTTTTTAAAGCTCATTTTAAACAGCACTCAGGTGCAGAGTCAGCACTGGATACAACAAACCAAGTCAGTGCTTCAGTCTGACAGAGCTATAAACACAAATTCATTTTTAAATCTTTGTTCAATGGTACTCATGAGACAGGGGCCGGAAACGTCACAACTGCACAACACAGCCAAACTCAGATGCACATCAAGCGTCACAAAAACCACATAAAACCACCAGATAGTCATCGACACAACACAAAGTCACTGTAAACACAGCAACAGAGCAGCACAGTCAAACACTTCCCAATCAGGTGATTACATTTCATGTGCTGCTAGAAGACAAAAACAGACAGTGCAGTACTACAGACACACAGAAAAAGCGAAAATCAGCTTTGCACTGCACTGCTCCCTGTGCACACATGTATCATGTTGCCTTCACTGCACATCAGCAATCGTAATCACAATCACACAGCCAGATACGTACCCAATGCACGAGTGCCTGCGGGTGGAAAAGTTGCCGTGCATTTTCCTTGAAAAGCGAGAGTCTTTGTTCATCATTTTATTGGCAGGTTTGAAAAGAGTTGGGTTGAGTTCAGAGAAGCATCACAACAGCAGCTTCGGGAGGCAAGGGATAGACGATGTGAACTTCTGTAGCGCAATCAAAAACCCCATGCTGTCGTGAATCAAAAAAGAAAGCTGTCCCATTTCCTTTTACGCTGTCTGTGGTCAAAAGTTATGGCACAGGCAGAAAGGTAAATGCAGGAAAAACAGGTCCCAAGAATGACAGATGCAAAATAAGGTCAAGATGCAAAACAGCAAAACAAGAGTCTCAACAACTGCACCTGGTATGGGGTAAGAGTGACAGCGAGTGCAACAGTAAGCCAGGCCTGCTGGGTCCCCTTCAGTCTTTATTAGATAAAACTTATTAGTTAGAAGTGATTCCCTTCCAGGCTAGTGCAGAATCGATGGATCAAAGTGCATCAAGCTGGAAAATGAATTTGCAGATCAGCATTTAGTCCTGGCGATAAGGATATGTCCATTTGTTTTTGTGGCAAAAAAAAGAAGAATCAAAAAGGTTACGATTGGAGTATGTCTGTGTGCATGTGTGTGTATGTGTGCGTGTGTGTGTATGTGTGTGTGTGTGTGAACAGCCTAAAAAGGCAAAGAGTCCTGGCTGTCACAGAGTGAGTTAGCGTGTCATCTCACTGACAGTGGAAGTATGGGGCCGAATCAAATCAAGTGAAATTGAGGATGGTGTCAGCTGTCAGTTGTCCTTTCAGCTCACAACCACAGATGCGCCAAGACAAACGGCTCCCTCCTGGTTTTTTTTTTCCTCGCTCTCTCCTCGTACTCCTAAATAGGAAAAACGCAAGGTTGACTTCTTCCAAATGAGCCACAAACTGACAAAGACCAAGTTCCTCAACAGTGGGCTCCGGATATTTTTCTGTCTTCAAAAATCAAGTCCAACAACCTTGACATAGAGCTGTCCATTTCAACACAGTGTTGTCTCTGTGATGCTGCACCACCAACACACTGAGTAATTCTTAGTGGGAAAAAAGTGCGCTGGAAAGAGTGTTATAATCCCAACAGATGCTCCCTGGGGTGGGCCGTCCCATGTAGTCCCTCTATAGACTTCTGTTCTCTCCTCTCTTTTCTCCTGAGAGTGGTGGGACCAAACTCATGCTTAAAACAACAAACAACAACACTATCTCCCCTGAGAGTGAGAGAGGGAGAGATATTGTGGTGGGAGAGAGAAGGGGTGGGGTGCTGGGTGGCTCAGAGAGAGAGAGAGAGAGTGAGAGTGAGAGAGTACAGCGAATGGCAGCTATTGCAGGAGAAAGTGAACCAGTGCGAATGGTGGGGTTAAAGTAGGACAAGTGGAGGTGAAAGATGAAAAAACACATTACACTCTGCTGCATTATAGTATTGCGAGGACAAGTAGGTTTTTTAGCAAAGGGAGCTGGTAACAGTTTCTGTTTTCGTGCGACCAGCCTGCCCCCATGACAGCAGCAGCAATAGCATACTGGTCAATCAATACTTCAATATTGTGTGAGTGTGTGTGCGCATGCTTTTTTTTTTTCGAAGGTGATTCAATTTTCCTCTTTAATATTGAGTTCTCTTCTCATGCCACAATATAAACCATCTGATTCGTACAATATCCTCCTGCACTGTTAAACAAATATTTGGTGTCATCAAATACGTGACTGTGAAAATACAGCAGGGAGGAGGTGATAAGTGAAGCACTGAAAGATCTCATCTTTCAGAATGAGAGGGAGGAGCAGACAGGAAGTGTCTGTTACAACAGATCTGTCCCATCAACTTAAGCTGTCCATCCTGGAGCTGGGCGCTTGTGCTCACTTGCTCCGCTATTAAACATATCTTTGACAACTTCAGGTCAAAATACAGGTGTAAATTTTGCAGAACCTTCAGATAATGAGTCAAAGTGTGTAAATTAACTTTCTAAAACTATTATTCATCCGCCAGTAACATTTTCAGTCCAACTCACCGCACTTCAGAGAAAAGGTTAACAGCAATATTTCTTCACAGCACCGTGCCAGAATCTCAGTCAAAACCGTTTTCTATCTTCCTAAAACATTTGAGCCGCTACAGAGATAAACCTCAGCCAAAAACTGATGTCTTTTTCCTCTACTGTGACCCATCACACAAAGTGAAACACATCCTCCTGACAGGCTCTGCTGTCTCTGCTCACATTTTCACATATAGCAGCCTCTAGTGGGAAAAAACAGGAAATGCCAAGTCAATATTCATGTGGCTGTCCTGAATATATACGTTTTTCTTTTGTTTTTTTTGGTAAATGTGTCATACCGATATGTCCAAGTCAGACAGGGAATGCTGATCTTAACTCTTCAGTCCAATAATGACACTTTAAAACACCAATTTACTCCAGTCCAGAAAACTGTTACATTAAAGTTACAATGAAATGAGTTACAGTTGATTGAGTTACAGATAACTAGGTAAGATTATCACCTTTAACCTGGGCACTATAGCCATAGTCATTTATTGTGTAATGTCTAATCACTCATGAAATAAATCGCTTGTTGCAAAGCTGTAACTTTAAATATAACTCTTTGACAGCTGTTTCTAAGCAAATAAGTTTAGATAAGTATTAGTATTACTTTTATTTTGTAGCATGTTGCAGCTCAGTTATATTGTCATTACATCGTGATAAATTTGGCAATTATGTTTAATGCTTATGGGATAATATTTTAACAGTCATAAAAGTGTACCTGTGGAATGTGCATCTCTGGTATGCTTATGGCTACTTTGTCCATTCTGTAGCCTACGTCACAACCCAGAAAATGTCCCAAATTTATCGATGAAAGACGTAATGGAAACACATCACCCCAGACTCACAGTAGACTTGACTGACCGAAACAATGTTCACAAAACTTTTTTCACCAAAAAAAACTCACTTGACGTGGTGTCTGTAAGTGGAAAAAGAGTTTTAATCAACTTCGACACTAAGTGAAAATAACTTTGCGGGTATGAGCTATATTTGAACTGCCTGCGACATTTATTTTCCGCTGGACTCCCAGTTTGTTTAATTCCTCCTCCTTGCCAGCCATCCTGCAGTAACTCATCCCCGGCCATTTATTCCAGCTCTGACATTATGGGACACTGTGCATACCCTGCCGAGGGACACGTCCAACGGCCTGACCTTTAGAGCTGTATAATATAAAAAATCTGACATGAATATCTGTTGAATATCTGTGTTATCCCACGTGTATCTGATTTTCCTGATTGAGCGTTGAAATCCTCTTGACTGAACTCTCGCCCTCTAATATTTAGATTTTCAACAGACACACTGAAATTAATGAAAGGGTTCAGCTGGAGAGTTACAGTAAACCCTGGAACAGCAAAGTATCCAGCCATCTCAAATCCAAGACCATTTAACGCCCAGAGGAAAATGAACCCCCCACACACACACGTTTACAAAAGGTGAATGAACTTGTAAACACTATTTGAGTTTTCTAGTTGGCACTGGCGTCTTTAGGAATGTCTAATACTCTTTTCTTGCCAATAAAAGTAAGGCAGGGTTTTACAGCACCAGCTTGAGTTTCTCCCTGGCTTTTCATTTTATTTCATGAAGGTGGATGTGACCTTATATCACTGCAGCAACATGCAAAGACCTTTCAACAGCGCAGCTTTGCCCTGTACCTACGCCTGAATGTATAAGTGTTGAAGAGTGAAGGGTAAACATTGACAAAAAGGTACGAGACATGTGCGTAAAAATTGGTTTTACAGTACTCACAGTAGGGTCCACAATAGTCACTTATTTTGAAGAGACCTACAGGCATGTTTAAAAGACCAACGTGGAAATACACTGTGTGCTCGAAGCAAGACGAACAAATATCTGTCTGTTAGTACATCCATCCACACAGATGTGTAGGGCCCTGTTTATTCTGGCTCTTTCAAGAAGTTAAGGTCAAGTATGGTTTAATTGGTCATACGACTCTTTCCTTGACGTCGCTCACCATGTAAATGTTTAATTTGTATCGGAATTGAGGGCCGAGCCTCCTGCAATAATGGCTCATAAAACCAAAGCTATCATCAGGTATCAGAGCGGAGCTGGTGCAGCCGATTACAAATTAAACAAATAACGTCTGAAGTGAAGCACAAAACACCCAGTTCCAGGCAAGAGTTGTGTTCATTTTGTGTGGCTCCTGAAATCGCTGACAGATTAAAGTACTCGCTTGACGGAGAAGTGGAACAATAAAGTGCAGATCCTGTTGACACTGAGCTGTGTTTGCAGAGATGATGCTTGGAAAACAAAAGGTGGACAGAGCTCATGACAAACACTCACACCTGCAGGAAATGAAGCACTAAACTGACGCCACATTTTCAAAACCTTTTTTTTAACAGCCACAGATTTGGGCTTTTTAGTTGTTTTTAGACATAGAAATAACAACATTTCTTATCGAGCAGAAAAAACCAATAGGGGCCAATGTGGCGTCTGCTGTTGCTGTATTTTGAATGTCACCAGTTCCATTTATAGAGGATGAAACAGCACCTTCAAAATCCTCACGTTGAGAGGATTTTATTTAGCAGAATTTCCCTGAAACAACAGCTGATTTCATTCTGCTAGAGGACAGCGTGTTTAACTGGAATGCAGCAGTACATGAACATCTTGTGGTCTGGATCAAACCATGAGCTTAAGGGCAACCACTTTTGTAGTGTGAATGGTTGCTGCCTGCACAAAAATAAACCAAAAATACATTTTAACATCTGCAGCTGAGTGAGGTGACTATTGGCCAGGAACCATCGCCTACTTCAGCACAAACAAAACAGATCCACTGAAATGCCAAAAAAACCTTATGATAAAATACTACTAAGCATTTCTCCTATATCTTACATGACAACAAGGTAATAAATATGCTTGCATTTGGAATTTCAGTATATTGGGGAGCTTTTCTGGCTCATCCGTTACCACTGTTTGCTGCAAATGAAATATTCACCTGCACAGCCCAAGGCAGGTGCAGACACAAGTGGAAATGTCCTGTCTGAAAAAGGGGAACAGCTACACATGCTTATTCAGTGGGAACAGTATTATCATCTCCGTCATCGTCACCTCAGACTTGTGGACTCTACCTGGGCGTGTGGGCGAGAGTGAAGCGGCGCCTCTGGAGATTGATGCTGCGGTTCATCAGCAGCTTTCTGAAGAGCAGAGGGGAGTTTCGAGGAGACCCGCGAGGGGAATCCTTGGGCGAGCTCTTTGGGGATCCTCCAGGTGAGCCTGCTTTGGACCTGGGCATGAGCTGAATGATTGGCAGCCTGTTTAGAGTTTGTTCCTGCAGCCTCTCCTCAACCTCAGATTGCTCTTCCTCTGAGCTCTCAGTGCACAGGTCACTCATGGTGGAAAAGACGATAGTCAGGGATCAGGTTAGTTCCTTTACTCGCTCTGGTCTTAAGTTTGGTCCAAGGAATTTGTCTCTGAACTCTGTGGTTTCTCGAATAAACTTTACGTGATGTTTTTGTGACAGGGCATATGTCAGTGATCCGTCTTGGTTTGCCAAATCCCAGTGAAGCTAGTTCCTCAGGTCCAGTCCCGACTCCCTCACATTTGGACAAAACCTGGACCTGCTCCTGTCCCTGCTCCTGTCCACTCCAAAACTCTCATGAATACCCTCAAAGAAGCTGCTTTGAAAATCCAAAAACAGAAACAAAACCTCTTCAGAGAGTTAACAAAATGACCTCTCTAATAGATTTTTATCTTTATTTGAAATCTAATGAATCCCTCTCTTGTCTCTTCCTGAGATCATGCTGTCTGTCGTGCTGGGCAATAGACTCAAACATCAGTGTTGATGTACTCTCACTGCCTCCCTCCCTCTCCCAGGCTTTGTTTACATTAGAGCTAGGCCTTCCCTCTCTCCAACTAAATATGGATGTCTGATATACAGGGAGGAGACACATGACAGATTGCCTCCTTCTGCTTTTCTCTCTCTCTTTCCAATACTCTAACCTCCTCTCTTCCTTCACTCCTAATCGTACAGAGCATATTGTTCATCAACTTCAAACTCTGCTCCATAATTACTTCCTCTCCAAGTTCCTCCATTGTATAAACATTATGCTGTTGCCTGGCTTGGCCCTCTAACTCTCTCTCACTCCAACTGACTTTGCATACTCAGGCTTTTCCCCCATCTTGGTCCCCGAGGTGCCATTTGTTGTGAAGTTGCCTATTTCCTCAGAGGCAGCCTCTTTGCCTTTCACATGCTCTGAGCGTACCAGGAGAAGTCACATGAAGAGCCTCTGACTATAAAAAGCAGAGGTAGATAAAAGCTATAGAGAGCATGGGTGCTGTCACGATGGCGCTCTCTATCTGTGACCAGAGGCAACATCATCTTCACCCCCACCCAATCTTTTTGTTTATCGCCGCAGAGTGAGAAAAGGTCCTCCTGTGATTAAGGACTCACAGCTAAACACCGGTGCTGTCTAACGTAACTGAAATAACCTGGGGAGCTGGAACATCTGACACAGGACTGAACCTATGACCAACAGCTGGTAGGGAGAACAGGGAAGAAAGATTCTTTGGTTAAGGGCTCTTTATGGATATATACTCACAGATACTGTACTGTATGTATTCTGATGCAACAGTACTGTACTAGTAGATAGAGAAGTTTGTTCCAAGTGTCACACAAACATCTTGGATGTAAACTCGTCATAATGAGGTGACTGCCACTCACAAATGTTTATATCACTCAGCAAGGCTCGTCCCGGGGGACTTTACAAAACATTTGTGTGTAATAGCGGATATGTCCTTCCCAGCTGACAACTCCCATGACACCAGATTCAACACTTCAGTACCACTGTCATTTTCTGTGGAGGGCCATTAACAGTCACAGGTTACTGGAAGTGGAAGTGTCTATCAAAAATGAGCAAAACCTATTTTAAAGGTGAACATGCCAATGTTTTATGTTATTACTATGAGCCTCATAGCATAGATCAGCTCAGCGTTTTGTTTTTTTGTGCATCAACAACTGCTTATGTCGTTATATTCTGCCCAATATGTAAACAATGCCATATGAAAAGGTGATAAGAAGTCAACATGATGTTAACAACTTATTCTGCTGCCCCCAAGTGGCAAGAAAATCTCTAAATGCTGCTTTAATCTACTTTGCTGACCATTTTTCATTGAATTTAGCATGCGGATCCCTTTTGGACATCGTAATATATCCTGAGTATGAGACAACCTTGTGCAGTCCACATTGTTTCATAACTACTTTCGTCTTGTTCCAATACCCAGCAGTAAAGACGTCCTTCTCTCTTCCCCATGCTCAACACGTCAGAGGATGATCTCGGGCCCAAACAAATCCTAGCCCTGAAGCACATCATCATCTCAGTCATGTGGGTGACAGAGGCAGAGGTGAGGGCTGCCCACTTCTCAGTTCAATCCAGAGAGGCCAGAACAGAGTGTACATTCCTGTGGCGGCTCTCCCACAGGTCCTGCAGCAGTGTTGATCAAGTTCAACAGAAGGAAGTTGTCATAGTTCAGCAATGTGAGGCCATGTCCATTTGTATGTTACAACATATTCCACATTGCACAAAGGAAGTCCTGTAGACAGCATCCTAACACTTTGTCCACTGTGGGAACAACTGAGGAAAAACTCTGATAACTGACCATGGGTCACTTCCCAACTCAGGAAAACCTTTTGGTCTTGAGATTTGAGGCCTTCTTCTCAATTTCAGCAACCAGCAATGTCACCAAGTAGTTTTTGTCAACAATCAAACAGCCAGACACAGGAAACATCCCAGGACCTGTAGACACATCAGGCTGGCTCCACAATATTCCCAATATTTTTCCTCCAGAAACAATGTCATCATTTCAGGTGGTGAGAAAAGGATTTAATCTCAGCAGAGAATGGTTTGCCTTTTGGAGATGTTCCTTTTCAAGTGGAAAGTCATACGTGCCTGACTCCATAAGTATGATCACAAAGACCTTGTTTCACCTGCGTCTGCCTCCGTATGCACTCGTCCATCTTGTGCTTTAGCTCACATTATTACCAAATAAATCTCCTACTCCCCAGCCTGCCATCACCTGCTGCTCCTGCACTATCTCCTCTTTGAATAATCATGTTTTACACCGTTTCCTGTGTCTGATTCTCATCATGTGCATAACTGCACCAATTTTACTGTGATCCAGGAGCATTATGGGCTAGAGGTTATTCCTCAGTACCTGGGTACTGACATCATCAGGGAGTTCATCAACTGTATCCTGACTAAAGCCGCAGAAAAACTAGAAGCTAATCTAAGAGAGGTGGTAACAAAGTGTTTATCCTGTGGAGGCCAGACAGCCTTGTTTTCATCTGCACGAGCATGACTGACTGTGGACCACACTTCAGATGTAGTTAGTCTGAGTTCAATATTAACAGTGATGGACATATAATAGCATTACCACAAAATGATTGAATTCACTTCTAATTAGGTTTCCCTCTCACATATGTGGCACTGTCAGGTTTAAACAACCTGTGGGTCTTGAATGCTACTCCATAAACAACTTCTCTGGCACTGCATCAAAACTGCACTACCAACTCGTAAGCAAGCGAGCACATGGCCCTCTCTCCAGGCACAGAACACAATAAAGGACTTTTAAGGTCCATCAACATCATAGCAGCCATGTCTGTGGCAGTGTTGCTTTATACCTGCTGGTATAAATATTGATGGAATAAATATAGTCTAATCATCACAATGAATGAGTCTGTTTTCCAGTGCCTCATCTGTAGACTTTTACAGCACATTAAATATGATGGATATGCACACCAGTGTGTTTGCCATTACATGTTGACAAATGTCATCATATCAATTTGCCTCATATTCTGAAACAGAATGGTAGGTTACTTGATTTAGACACAGTGGATTGTGGCTAAATAAAAGAGTATGAGTCATAGCTTTAAATATGAATCATGTTAACAGATGGGTTATCACTGACAACAGTCAAACTACACTATATTTTTCTTGCCTTACAGGTGAAACCGGCTTTTGAAATAACAGTATATCCATGTAAATGCAGGCGCAAAATTTATATTTCAATCTGGAACAGTGACCTGAGTAAACTAGCTCTGCACTCTACCACTGGAGAGGTGTGTGGACACCAGCAGTCCAAATGATGAGATGAGTTTCAAATGTGCATTTTTGTTATTTGACCCCAGACAAACACACCACTGTTCTGGCTGAAAGTGAAGCTTTTGTTTATCAATTTGAATCAACTAAATTTTTTTTATGGTCTTGTGCAATCCAGTCAAATCTAACATGATATTCATATTTATATATTTATAAGGAAGTGGTTGTAAACAATATAATTGAATTTTTGACTAGCCCTCATAATACTCTGTGAAACACAATTCGCCAATAGGTTTCTTAGTGAATTAAAATTAATTACCCTGTTCCCACTTTTCAGCATTGTATGTTACATCTTAGAATGTGCAGCTGTTCATGCAGGCTCATAACTGACGAGCGATGTTATTACAAAATGACCAGCATCCCTACAGTCACACTTGACTGTGTAGTATGCGTGCTGCTTTCGTCATGAGTAAGTGTTGGCTGCAAAAGAAAAAAAAAAAACCCCATCAATGATACAAATGTGTCTTTGTCCAAACATCGGCCCTATCTGATCACCTCTGACACACACACAACAAGTTATGAATTCAAACAGGTCTGTGTCCATTCCTTCAACATGTGAAAAAAGAAAAGCAAAATGCAGTTCACTGCCACACATACACATACGTGCGCTCACATACAACACAGAGAGGCAACAAAAATGTATTTACAACAACAGCTCCAACGTCATTGTGGAAACAATCATAAGAGCCTTGTTTGTTTGATCCTTTATAGTGATAATTGTTCAGCAGTGTGACAGAGGGGAGAGCGACGCCTTAAGCAGGACACTTTGTTGGATCATATGCTCGAGAAGCAAATCAGCTTTTTCTACCTAAATTAAGCAGCGAGGCACTAAAAAAAAATATCACCGTGTTCAGCTGAATTCTTCACAGGAAACGCAACTGGAAGAAAGTGCTGCAGACATTAAAACTGTTTGGACTTTTAATCTTGAAAGCACACCGAGCTGGATAAAAACAAATTCATTTTCAGAGACGCCTCGGTTTGATGTTTAAAGTAAAAATGTTGCATATGAGATAAGAAACTTTTTGTTTAAAAAAATAAAAATTGCTGATAAAGCTAAGTAGACCCACATATTTCCTTAAGAGCCCCACCACCAGTACACTGACAACACATAAAAATCAGTGACTCACAGGCCTCGATATATGTAGCTGGTCAGCGTCCCCAGGCTCCTGGAGGGTTTCATGCCCTGAGATGAGGGGCTGCACTGGGGGCCATCCTCTGGTCTGTCCTGCATGGAGGGTCTGCAGGACAGCCTGGGCAGCTGCAGGGTGCCTGAGAAGAGCCTCTTCACAGCACATTTGATATCGGGGTCCTGCAGACAGTCAGCGGAGGAGGCCTGCTCCGAGCAGTCCCACTGTCTCTAGAGGGCAGAAGATGAAGAAGAAGAAAAAAACAAAGACCAGGGTATCAGAGAGATGAGAAATGAAAGGAAACAGCAGTCATTTCATGTGGACAATTTGATTACATTATTAGATCAGATGCTTCTAATTGTGAAACTAGAGAATGAGGAGACTGTGATGGCACGAAGAGATGTGAAATGTAGATGATCCACAATAAGTTACAGACTGTTTCTTTCATGGAAAAGCTGAGTGAGCAAACTGTTCTCAGTCATTCACAGTTTTAGGACAGAGAGACAAAGCTCAGTCTCCACCACAAGACTTTGTTTTACTTTGGAACCTGAAGTACCTACTGTTACTGACATTAATTGCCATTTTGCAAGGCTCTGCAGCTCACTGACAACGAAACAAAATACTACACTATAAACCATGTAGTTTAACCTGCTTCCACAGAACTTT
Source organism: Selene dorsalis (assembly GCA_900303245.1). Taxonomy (NCBI): domain Eukaryota; kingdom Metazoa; phylum Chordata; class Actinopteri; order Carangiformes; family Carangidae; genus Selene; species Selene dorsalis. The sequence goes on from OMNW01035622.1 coordinate 24,940, forward strand.
GCACTAGACCCCTTTATGTGCAGCTGAGATACACTGCACTACATCTGCGTCTTCATGAAACAAGCAGGAAAAGCCAAAGACTGGCATATTTCCTTAAACTAAGGTCAAGCATGGCCTTTTCTGAGACCTCGGGAAGAGACATTCTGAAAAAATCAAATAAATGGCTGAGATCTAAAGGTAAAACTGAGACAGTGCCGTTTTTGTGCTTTTGCTGAAAATGTGACGAGCCTCAAAAAAGCCCACTCAGGCATTATTTTTGAAAGGTTTATCTGATTTCAGGTCCTGAGACCCACACACACTATCACCTTGAACACAACAGATGGTTCTCACAGTGAGACAGTGTTTGGGATTTAGCTCTTAGGGCATCTCTCTTTCAGCGTCAGTGTCGAAGGAGAAACAGATAAGAGCCCTTGTTTTCTGCCACTATCCCGTGACCTTATCTCTCCATCTGCTTGGGAGTTCCACCTTTCCATAAACAATTGTCAACACGGTCTCTGGTTTTATTGTTGACCATTCCTGTCCACGGTGACCAGGACACGGAGAACAGTGTTCTCACAAACCTGCATCATGATTTAACAGTGACTTCCTCCTATTTTCATCTCACTCACAAAATTACTGGTAAATTACGTTTGTAAATTTAAAATGGTTGTTCAATACCTTTCAAACCTCACTGCTTTAACTCATAAACAAAACAGACAAATGACTGTATTGCTATTAATTTATACTATTTTTAACTTTCATATACTTTTTTTTAACACCTGAGGCTCCATTACTGTTCTGCACAACTGTCAAGCAATGATAACAAGTACAGGACAAGACAGTGTGTGTGAGAGAGAGAAAGAAACACTCCTAACAGGTATCAGGGAGATAACTTTTTCCAGTTTTAAAAAGATGTCAGAAAATAAATGACCTGCACAATCAGAAATGACTATAGTAATCCACATTTTTAGCACTTCTTAAATGTTCATTAATGGCTCTTACCTCTGTGAAGTTGAAAAATTTTGATGAGTTATTTCTCCTCATACTGTCAGTTACTGTATCATGAGAACAAGACAACTGGGAAGGAAATGCCACAGCGGAGGATACAGGAACCCCATTTAAGATCAGATATGAAGAAGTCTGTGGCATTTATACTTCCATGGGCTGTCACT
>OMNW01035622.1:36032-61901 GCA_900303245.1 Selene dorsalis
AAAATGAATAAGAGGAAAAAAAAAAAAAAAGGAAAAATGTGAGAAATGTGAGAAATGAGAAAAAAATGGAAAGTGAGGCTGCACAAATGAATGAATGAGAAGCAGACCCAGGGAAAAGAGACAGAGAGAAATGGTTTGAAATATATCACTATGTAAACTCCACCAGCTCTTAAAATTCAAACAGCGACTATGGATAATTAATTCAGTGTTGTAATTAATAAGCAATTGGTCGACAGTCACATTTAAAAAGATTATCATACTTGTAATGCTAAAGAGATGTAGCTGTTCTGGCAGTCGTCTGTATCTCACTAATGCAACATGAATGCCAAATAGATGAGACACAAGTAGTTTGCATCTTTTACTTAATCATAAGTGTTTCATTGACAACAAGTCAAAGGCAGAAGTATATTAAAAATTACTCACATCCTGGTTAATAGTCTCCATGTTTTCCAGCAGACGATAAGCCTGTGTCCTAACATGTTAATGTATGTATGACTGTAAGAACAGACTATTAATGTGTAGATTACACCAGCACCTTATCTATTGATATGGTATAGGTATAATACCCCATGAATGATTTCACTGAGGGAAGAGTAACTGGTTATTGTACCATGAGAAAAATACAGTTTTAGCTGATCAGTCTTTGCTTATACCTTTTAATACATCATGCATACGTCCTCATGGTAATATTGCCACATGGCTTTCAAACATGGAGAAAATGGATCTGTGTAACATTACTGCTCTATAAAATCTAATGTCCTCAATGAATCAATAAACAAATAAATCCTATAATTTAAACTGAAGAAAATAGTTAACGTATCCGCCCATCATCCACACACTTTTCTTGTAAAAAAATTTCACTTGGTCCTTGACTCATAAAACTTAATTAAACTAAATATTGAACAAAAAAAAAAAAAAAGACAAAAATTGAGATACAAGGTTTTTACATAAAACTGACAATGAAAAAAAAAATACCACCACCCATTCTAAAGCTTACTTCTCTCTTTTCATGAATACTGATGTGAACTACAATCCATTTGCAGCCGCACGTTCGCTCAGTCTGCAATTTATGATTCAAGCTGTAACTACCTCATTTGATCCCATCCTTGTTATGCTAATTTCCTCTCACAATGGCAGCAAATCAGTTTGATTTAACTGTGCAAACTGTGTGAGTAGAGGACCACATGTGCGTGTGTGTGTGTGGCGTTTGGGAGGAGTAGCTGCTAACACAGTTGTGCTTGTGTGTGTCTGTATGAGTGAGCTTACATGCGTGTGTGCGTGTGTGTGTGTGTTATAAAGCATACAGTTGTCAGAGAAGTGAGAGGTGTTTTTGTGCCAAAGCCAAAGCTCCCAATCTGCATTTTGATGTCATTAGCTTGCCACATGAAGCTGCTTCAGTGGCACTTTAAATCCAGATTGTGTTTTCAAGAGCACTACACAGAATATGGAATGAAAGGCTTAAAAAGCACCGAAAAGACCCTCATAATGAAATCATAAATTATTTTAGATATTGGTTGTTTAGTATTCAAAATTTTGGCAAGATCTGTTTTTCTAAAATAAGTATGTTTGAGAAATTGAAAACACAAATGTTGGCTTATGTGTTATTAGGGTGATCATGCCAAACCTTTCTGGCTCTCCAGCCTTCATTAGTGAGAAACCACAAACGTTTTGTGGTCATGTCTTTTGTCTAAAAAACTGACTTGCTTTATCCATGATACTCCCTCAGGCTCTTTCCTTCTCTGGATGTCTTTTAACATTTTATTTCAAGATCATACAGAGGCCAACAACTTGTTTGGCATTAAAAAGTCAGGTGGTTCTCTTTTTGTTCAGGTCATACAGTATCACCTCCTTTGTGCCTTTGTTTTTCAGCCCTGCATAGTTTGCATGAGGTCATATACAGGGAAATGTAAACAGATGAAAACATGGCCGGAGTGTCCCGACGCTTCTGACGCTCCACAGAAATAGCCAATTGGTTTGACAGTGATAAGTTGAGGTAATTATCTCCACAACAATAAACGCACAAAGACACCACACATTCCATGGCTCAATGTCACATATTATAGAAGAGAAAAACCAAATCTGTAAGTAACAGCGGATAACTTCTGGAGCACATGGAGGATGAAACCTTGCAATGACCTCGGCTAGAAAACAACAGAATCAGCAGAGCAGACGCACACGCACACACACGGACAAACGCACGGGTGTGTCTTCATGACTTCAGAGGACATTACATCATCTTACAATACTTTTCTGGACACTTTAACTCAACCTAACCTTCACTACAGTTTGTTTAATGCTAACCTAAACCTGGACACATCACCTCCAAATCTAATCATTTACATTTTGGGGACTTCGTTCTGTCCCCATAAGGAAGACAAGTCCCGATTTTGTGACTCTTAAATGGACTTGTCCCCAAAACACCACTAATATCAGGACACGCACACTGGGATAAAAATTTTCTGTTCTTTGCAGATTTTTCCCAAAAATGTAAAGGGAGAAAGAAAGGTGCAGTTTTAACAGCAGTCTGTTGAGAAGCAAGAATTCAAGACAGATGCTACAGTTACACACACATCAACATGTGTGTAGCTAGAGGCTAGTAGCCCACGGTGACCTTTGAACTGCAGTCCTCGTTTTGAAAAGTTAACCCTTAAAGCCGTGAAAGACTTCTCCCCAAATCTGCTCTGAGAAACACGAGTGAGTCAGATAGCAGAGGAGAAAATGCAGGTGAATCTATCTCATCCGTCTGATGTCTTTTTTTTGTTGTTGTTGTTTTTATTCTGTTCCCGCTGGAATCTCCAGAGCACGATGCTGAGGGAAAACAAACAAGAGAGACGGACAGTGATTGAGTTAACAGGCGAGTGATAGCTTCTCTCTGTGTCTGTCTGAGAGCTGCAGGCCCCGAGCTGAGTCAGTGCGCAGTATATCACTCTGGACTGTTGTGAGCCAACGTCGTGTCTCATTTTGAGGCAATAAGGATTGACTGATTCCATAAAGCAGGAACTTTCATAATTATTTGATATCACAAAGGCTTGGCCCTTTGCTGGAAGACAGACACAGGTTTACCTCATCTCTGGATGTAAATGAGTCTCTTCGGCAGTAGGGACTTTGCTCATCAGTCTCCTTTACACAGCCTCACTAACAGTCACAGTCAACAATCCCTTATTCAGACTCTTACTTGTCAGGTACTTCCCATCCTGCCACAGTCCCTCCTGTCAGCTTGCAGTCTATCCTTAGCATACTCACAACCACTTGTCATCAGCGAGACAGAAACAATGCTCCAATGACGTCTTGGAGCCTATACTTAGCGGACGGAGTGATGAATGAGATACAGGACTCCCACACTTAGTCCTGCTGGTGTTCCTCCTGCTCACCAACTCAGATGATAAATACACCATCAAAACACCTCCATGCAACAAGTGTTGCATACCTCTTCGGGGGTCTATGGAACTCAGGGATACTCTGGTTTCACAGACGTCTCTAATCTGACAACACACTGCTTGTCCAAGTTTCACCGAGTCATTCAGCTGTTTGTGAAACAGTACACCCATCCCCGCAAAGGTTAAGAACTAGGGGGGCAAGCTGGGTTGTGTTTCTCCGGCTCTGCTGTTTCTTCTACTGGTTATTACAACACCGTCTTCACTTAAGAAATCGCTGAGACCTGGGAAAGCATCCACAGCTAAAAATAGGGATGTGGAATGAAATAAGAAAGGAAAAAGAAAGCAAACAGAAAAGTTATTACACAAACTGTCATGGTACACAGACCAACAGACCTGCTTCAGCTTTGACTTTACATATAAAGCCATCGTTAGTCTGGCTGAACTGTTGGCTTGTTTACTGCTCACTTCTAACAGCCTGTATGATTGTTTGCCTGCTCGTGTTTCTCACTCCAATGGGCCAATTTATAGAGAAGTTTCTGTCAGCTGAGATCTAAGTGTTTAGACCGACAAGTAAACTGTCGTAATGAGCCACGACCAGAACTGTTACATTAAAACCCCAGATTTTTAATTAACAACTATTTTCCTTTCAACTCTGTCAGGCAAATCTACGTATCTGAAACAAATGAGAAGCTCACTGGGAGCATTGCCCTCGCCACACTGAATGTCCAAAAATCTGCGTATGCAATATCAAAACAAGTGGGAAGATCGTAATGCTTCAGTGTCAGGAAGATGTCTGTTTGTACCATTACAGTCACAAGATAAATCCCAGATCGAAAACTGTCTTCTCCTTGAATTACTTCACTTTGTCCAAATAATCCACTATCATCCAACAGCACTGCAGTGTGTGCATATTAAAGGCCTATCAAAATCTATCAAATACTAGTAACATGGAACGTGTTTTATAAGTTACAAATGAGCCTCTACACGGCGCCGTGTCCCACAGTCAAACAGAAAGTGGCGGCTGAGGAATAAGTTTGTATGTTCACACACGCTGAAGTGCATCTGTGCAGCACTTATACAAGCTCCACATCAGTCCCAGGGAGCCTGGTCAGTTCACTCTCAACACTTTACTCTACACTGACTCAAGCAAGAAATGTGTTCTCTCATCCTGAAACTCAGGTTTAAGGTATTTGTCTCACATGGGGGGTCTCAACCACAGGAGCACATCGCTGCTGTTACCTGAAAAGACTCTTTGGGCTCCATGGCTGCAGTCCCAACACACACACAAAGAAATAAAGGAAAAGTATCTTTACCTGTGAGTTTTTAACCTTTGCATCAATTTAAAATTTAGTTGGGCATCCTGTTTTGCTGAGATGACTTACCATAAATAAATAAAGATACAGGCCGATAATGTTGTAATGAGCAAAGCCTAGCTGTGAAATCAAGTTTTGGAATTCAAGGTTGAAATTAACACAAGTGAAGCATCGAGACGGATACAGCAGCAACACTTATTAATCCTTAAATCCCTAAAACCCTCAAGAAGAAAAAAAGTATGATTTAACAAGGGCCATATTATTTTAACAAGCTTTCAGTTTAGCTGGGAATACTTGCATGTATCCAAAAATCTATTGCGCTCTCTGTGTATCTCTCTGTCTCTCCGTTTCCTCCACCCTAAACCTAACGTGTTTCCTCTATTCCCCTCTCCTACGTCTCTTACTCTCCCACTATGTAAATCAATTTTGGGCTTGAGGCTGCTGTGCCTTGCAGGCATCTCTCGCTTTGATAGCGTTCCCACCACATCTCTCAGTGTATGTATGTGTGATAGCACCCACCACAGCTCACTGGAGGAGCCGAGCCAGATTTCAAACTTCTTTGTAGGATTTTGGTTCAAACTCAGCCCCGCTGTAGCCAAAACAGCAACTTAAAGACTCAGATAGACGCACACACACACACAAAGACACACACGCAACTCTGCATCTCTGTGCGCATGAGGCTTTGAACAATGGGGATGTGAAATTAGGAGTTTTGTTTTCCTGCTGCACAAGTGTAGGCTTAGCATTAAACAGATAGACAGAGACAGACAGGAGGAGAGAAAAAGAGAGAGGCAGCGCTTTGAAGGCAGATGTACCTAAAGGCAATGTCCTTCAAAGAGTTGGTTGCTCAAAGAAATTTCATGAAAAAGTGTTTACAGACAGACGGAAGGAGAGAGAAAATTATGCATAAACATGAGCGATGAGCCGATTCCTACGTGTTATACACACACACACACACAAACACACACATGCACACACATGCTCACATATGACCTTTCCCATGTGTCAATTAAGACAACTTGGGATGAGTCCAAGCTCAAACAGCATCTGTGAAAATAATTGGATTATGATTCGAGGGAAACAAAATAACACATCCAATAGTGCTGAACGGACTTTTAAAGGATAAGGGAAAAGTTTTTGATGTCATCATATATTGATTTCTTCACCGTATCTTAATGTCGTTTTTGTAAGTTCTACACACACAGTAGGGTGTTGACTGTTTGTTCCTGATGATAGGTACAGTTTACATTTGAGTTCCTACTCTTTACAAAATAAAAACAAAAACCAAACTGTGGCCTCCCTGTCTGTTCCTCCCCTGCCTGTCTTCACTATGCTTTGCTCAGCAGTGCAAATGAATGAGAATGCAAAACATATTCTTTACCTTCTGTCTGTCCATCTGACTTGAGCATAATTCATACCGAGTTCATATGTGCCGCCCAGTTGTCATTCAAATCCTGTTTCCTCACGAGCAACTGGCTCCACCATGTTGTGTGTGTTCATTGGGAAACTGCTACAAATGCACCTCGCAAAGCCCTGCACTAAACCCTCTGTGCTATTCTAATCTGAAAATGTAAACAAATGTGTGGAAGACGCCGCAGTAACCGAGTGTGGAACGCATCACATAAGCCGGCGTCGTGGCCACCTGTCTTGCAAGTGATCCCAGACTTTGAACTGGCATTAACAGACTGCAGTCGAGACCTCACAGTGGGTCACGCTTGGCTAAATGTCTCTGGTCAATGTTGTGTGGAATAGCTCCACCTGTTGACTGACTACTGTATAGCCGCTGAACAGTTGACTGGAGAAGTGATACAACTGTGATGTGTGCAGGCGGCCTGACTACATTTGCATCTAGCTTTTAAATCTCTGTGTTTTTATAAAACTAGAATCTGCTGATTAAATTGGTTTGCCTTTGAATAAGGTAAAGTTCACCACAATTTAAAAATCTTGTTCACTGAGAGTCAAAGTTAAACACACATGTTAACTCACTGACTACTGATGTATTTCCTAATTTAAAAACCATCAGACCAGATGTTGTGCCTGTTGTGTAAAGTCATCTGAGGATAGTGGAAGAGTCCAGTTTGCCCACTCGCTCTGATGGAGTAACACTTCCTTAGTGACTCCTACACCACTGTGATATAACACACACATTATTGCATCAAACTGTGATAACTCTCAATACATCCCCTTCATCTGAGAGGGTTTAATCACTTTACCACTGCCTACATATCTTTGCGTATGGTTTTAATGATGCTTTCAATACACTAGGACACCGCACATTGTCAGATTTTGGAGCCCAATTGTTGAATACGTTCATACATTTTCTAAAAGATAATGTATTACTGATGAGGGATTAGCAGATTGTACCTTCACTGTGGATTACAGAAATTTTCCACTGCAATACCCCAATACCAAAGCCGCGTTCATTTTCCGTCCAATATAACATGATTATAAGGAGAATCAATGCACAAAATGATCAAAACTCTATTTTTAAAATCCAGTTGCACAAGTGCTCTGATTGTTTTCTCAACCTTTATTCCTGTTTGCCACTGGTTTCCCTAAAGAGATGTGTCTGGCAGTGAGACAATGAGATGAATTAAAGCTGGCATAAAATGGAAAGAGCCATGTGCCTGTGATGATCTTCTATAGAGATTATGAAATATGAACTTTGAAGCTGTAACAATAAGTCAAAGCATGACATCATGACATGCTCTGGCAGGCGTTGATGTCAGATTTCCTACCACAGTGTTTAAAGTCGGTGAGCTCTGGTGGGTGGAAGTGATTTCATGAGATTGCCTGAATATAATGAGCTGATATATCTTTGAGTAGATGCAATCTTTTCCTTAAAATAACATTCTAATGATAGTTTTTAATGATAGGAAACAATAACTGGGAGGTTAAAGGAGATGGGAAAGCGAAGCTTGTGATTTATGTCAAACTGCTGCATTACTGTGTGTCATGCACTTTGGCTTGGTAAACTAATGGGATGTTCTTCAACCACCTCATACTGTCATAATGTGGTCTGGAAATCCTGCACAGCATCTCCAGTACACCTTACGATCTCTGAGAAAACTCTTTAACATGGACCTCCCAGACAAGTGCTGAAATCCGCCATGTGTTTGGAGCTCAATCTGTTTTACTGTCTCATTAGACCTGCTGCTTTGTTAATGTTAAACACTAACAGATGAGCCTTATAAAATCCTTTTAGCTACTTGGACTATCCAGCTATCTGTGAGCTACTTCACATTTTAACACTTTAATGCAGGACTAATTAGTAAAGGCTTTCAGTTTGAATTCTCATTTACTTGATCATCATATATTTCAGAGACTGTTTATGAAATAATATACTGATGGTTTGATTGTTTTTTTTCCCACATGACATACTTAAAATCAAGTCACATATGCAGTATCAGAGGAACTAGAAGGGTTTCCGTGCAAAACGCTGCTTGTGTATGAAAACAAATCAAAGTTTCCATGGAAAACACTTGCTTGATTGAACACTTTCCCAAGGAATTAAAAGGCACTGTTTCCCATATTTCCCATCTTCCCTTACTGACCCATTAGGTCCCTGCCGCTTTATTGAAGCTAACACTCACAGCTGAGTGCAAAGAGTTTAAAACTGAACCATATACCTTTATAAAGAGTTTTGTGTTCTGTGCATAGAGAGGTGGAGAAAGGCTACATCAAGACGAAAGCAATGCTTAGAAAAGGACAAGAGACTTCACAGCTGCTCTGTGATTACTGTACACACACTGTAAAACTTTAAGCAAGGTTATGAACAAAGTCAAGAAAACATGATATAGAAATTTGGGCCACAACAGCAGAGGTATGATCAGGATCAGCTCACCTGGGTGAAAGTTGCCTGACAGAAGTGGAGAACTTTTGCTCACGGTGTTTAATACATTTCTAAAAACCCCGTGTGCCCTCCTGTGCAAAATCACTCAGTTGCTTTAGTGATTGGAAACACTAAGGAAACTCTTGGATACACCCGACTTCAGATGTCTTACAGCAAAATCAAAGAGTTCCAACATACAGATCTTGATAAGTCCACTGCGGGGTTTCATAACCTTGTATCCAAAGTCTTAAGGGCTGCAGCAGAACTCTTTATGATTCAGCTCAAAGCCTGCAGCCCTCAGCAAGACATAGCAGGGTCAGAAACTATCAGCAGCCCGCTGTAACTCATTCAGCTGTACAGATCTTTCTGCATGTCTGCGTCTCAGGCTCACTCATCCACTCTTTCCTTTCTTGCTTGCTCGGTTGCTTTTTATCTTTAACTGACATGGCAAAGACGAAAGAGGTCTTTTTTTTCTGATTCTGTGATATGAAATTTTGTTATATTGTATTTCAAACACCATTTCTCATCTCAAAATTGTTGAAAAGATAAATAGCATTCATAAAGCGTGGTGTTCAAGCAGATTTGCTGTTAGCACCAGTAAAATTTTGTTCTCATGAGCATGTTTTATGAATGATGATTTCGAGCTGACTTTAAACAGATGCATTGCTCTGAGCTGGGCAAATGTTAAGCAGACACTGAAAGGAAATAACTCAAATGCAAGGCATTTTGCTGGAAGACTCAACCCTAAGTAACACAACACTGAATATGTCAAATCATATGTTCACAAGTTCATGAACCAAAACGACAAAGGTGGAGTAGAGAGACAGAAGTAAAGTGACATTAAGAGAAAGCTAAGCAGGCCTCTGAAATTACAATGAAAACTTCAATATACATGAAAACTGCAAACCTCATGTTGATATGCATGACTTCAAGTCTCATTCCTCTCACACACTTTCTCCCACATACAGACACAGGTATTTTTTGGGGGGTGTTTCAGTTATCCAGATGTGGTGCTGTGTGCAATAGAAGGTCCAAAGGGACAGAAAGGAATGTACAGTTGGCTTTAGACATACAGTGGGGCCTCTGTGCTGCTCAGCTCTCCCCACCTCTGTAGTAGTGTGTCGGTGGAAAGATCTATGTCTAAGTGTGTGTGTGTGTGTGTGTACTGTACGTGCATGTGTATGACTGCTTGCACGCACTCACACACTCCCTCTCTTTCATGTGCACACATGTGCCCTGCATGTGACCCTTGGTGACCTGTGAAGGGATTAGACCACAGCAGGGTTCTGTGGCTGTCAACCTGTCCTCAGTCCCTAATATGCACATGTGTTTGTGCACACACACATTCACAGTGTGGCTGTCATCCTGTCCTCCATCTCTGTAACCTCTTCCACAGGCTGGCAGATGTTTCCTGAGGCCAAAGTCTGCAGCAACTAAAGAACTAAAGCAAGAAATGCACCTTGTTGTCAGAATTTGACTGTCCTGTTCTCTGCTTGAACACACACCCAACCCTGCCCCCACCTCTGAATAAACATTGTCTATTTTATTTTATTGTCTTTTACAGACAGGGCCTTGTATTATTCTGTGGCTGTGAGTTGGTTAGGCTTTTACTTGTTTTGTAACAAAGACACGGTGTCCTCCGGGTTGAACACACTTACTGCCTGCATTTTTTATGACATTATCGGATGATTACTGCTGCAAATGCTGCTGTGATTCTACGTCACAGTCACTCAGCTTCACACATGATGATGGTGCCACCTAGAGGTGCATTGGCATGCTCTTGATGAATGACCCAGGACAGATTACAGCATGTTTTCTACCAGTGTTGCTGTACAATAATCAGACTCTGGCCGCTCGTTACATCATGGCATGGGCACGGTTGTGCAGAGGCTTTATTATCCTTTATAATGTCATCATAAAACACTGGAAATGTATTGTATTTTGGGGAAAATACAAAATAGACATCAATATACTGATTTGAATGTTTCTATCTAAATCCAGCATTCACGTTTAAAACTCAAATCTACGTGAAATGGGAACCTGCACACAAATCTGTCATGGTTTAAGCTGATAAATCATGAAATGAATTCTCCCAACAGACTAAACACATAACACATACTGCGATAACAAATTAGATGGCTCTTGTGAGTCCTCATTTACTTTTTAATTGTCGTAAGTGATTGAAACCGCATGCACACAGACACACACGTATACATTACTTGCTTTTTTCACTGTCTCTCAGAGCTCCAGAGAGGATGACCCTCCTAGTGTGAAACAATGTGTGTTACCACTAACAATACCTCCGGGGTAATGGGGAAGTTGCAATTGTGTGTCTGTGCGTGTGCACTGTATGAAGGAATATATTCATGTGTGTACGTGTGTGAATGTGTGTGTGTGTGTGTGTGTGTTTTCATGCATCTCTTGGGGTACCCCAGCTGAAGCCAGCTGTATATCACTGCAGTTTCCCATGTGTAACTTCAAAGTCGCAGCATGCTCGGTTCAGGCTATTTATGACACAGTCACAGGAAGGACACGTGTGTTTATACTGGGCTTTGTGTAACAAAACCTGGACATATATAAAATATTGAAAAACTGCTCACCTTCCTACTGTCTCAGTGCTCTTCCTTCAAGGATATCATGTCAGTAAGTTTTCTCAGTGACTTTTGGATGTGGGCGGACTGCAGAGAAATCTCTTTGGCCCTGGACAGCAGAACTATACATGCATGCCATGTGTCCTTCACACAGCTTAAAACTAAAATAACAATGCTTTGCCACAGAGAGTTTGACTCTCTTCATTGTGCTCAGACTTTGTTTTTTTTTTTTCAGTTCTGCCTCAAAACTTGTGGACTGTCGTGACTTGGGAGAGGGTGAGACGAACAAAACAGAAGACAAAGATAACAGAATAAAAAACATATAGGGCAAAAAAGAAAAGAAGGACTCTGGAAGTGAACATAAAGCAAAGTGCTTTGTGTCTCTGCAGGCTAAATTTTCACAAGAACACAGGAACAGTTTGGCTCCCAATAGGCAGCAACAGGAGTTATGGACCTCTGCTCCTTGTTTCTTTGTCTTGTGCGTTGTTTACATTGGTCGCACTGGGTTTCCTGCAGACTCTCATGTGATGTTTCTTTGCCGCTTTCCTTGTCTTTTTTTCTATATTTTTCTCAACAAGGCCAGCCGTCTATCACAGGTATTCAGGTAATGCACTCTAAATTTGCAACAATAAAGAATCCACTCAGCTCAGGCCTTGTCCTGACATCCTTTTGATATAGTAATTAATGACGGATAGAAGTTCAGTGAAAAGAGTGTGGAGAGAGAGGCCGCGCACTCGTGGCAAAAGAGTGATGTGAAATACTTCAAGCTCAGTCTGTTTATTATAGGGAGAGCACAAATAGCTCAGGTTAGAGGTTGCTGGGTTTTCAATTAGTCATACAGTTTTTTAGCAATACAATTTAAGATGAACTTGATTCTCCATATTTAGATTTTTAATTAGCACAAGGAGCCATTTTTAATGATAGCATTATATTTGCAAAACTGACAGTTTTATTTTATTGTTAATGATTTTGTCATACAGCATCCACTTGTGCAATCGAAGCATACACACTTTCCATGGCTATGTTTGAGACAGCCCTCCCATTTAAACTCTGATGCAATACATTGCTTGTGCAAACAACTTATGACCTTCTGTTCCATTTTATTGTGACCTATTGCAGTCGTGTGCACGAGTGTCAGTTTTTTAAGCAATAGTCGACAAACAAAATGTGACCATTCAAGGGTCAAAGCCCTTTCGTGGCCATTGATGATGCAATAGTAACAGTCACGAAGGGGGAAGTCAGGAGATGTTGTTCTACAATGCAGAGGTGGCTGGGATGGAGGGATGGGCTGACAACACATTGCACATTCTTTATTTATTTGTTCAATAACCCTGTGTATGTTTGACATTGATCTTCTAACTTTAATGCAGTACAGGTTTTAAACATTGATGTTTCCTTGAGCCTTTGTATTTGTGCCCAAAACTAACCAAGTCTTTATCACATGATCATCTCAGCAGGAGAGGGTTAGTTACTTAATTTTCATTATCATTGTCAGTTTATGTTGGTCTTCTCTTCTGTTGCCATGGAGTGCTAATTCAAGATTTTTTTCCAATGGCTTGTATCAGAGAGTAGGGATAATTAACTTAGACGATTATCCAGGCTCACTGACTGGTTAGTTCAGGAATTCAGTTGATCATATACTGAAAAAGTCAAAGCACAATAACTAATATAGCTCAGGGCTCAGGACGCTCCTTAAATCTATTTTCAGGGGACAAAGTTTTGACCATCCATCCAAAACTGCTTCCTTGCAATCTATGTGTACTAGGAAAAAAGGGGTCCCACCGTGCCTAAATTCAGAGCTCAAGCAGCAACTAGGCTTCCTTCAAAACATATTTGCTGACTCAAAATAGTGATAAATAATACAACGGGGCACAACCATGAGTCCAGAGAAGGTTTCAGAAAGTGTCCAGAAACAAAAATAAAGAAACAAGCAAAATAAATAATAAATAAATGTCCCATGACATCATACAGTCAAGGCCAGAAGTCTTCAATGAGTTCATCCCCTTCTAGAAAATGAAAGAAAACTTCTCCAGTCATAATGGTCAAGCTTTTCAAGGGGCGTGTTTGAACGTTCAACAAGCCGAACTTGTAAATTTGGTTTTGTTATAGATCTCTAGGATCTGAGCATAGTGTATTTTCTTAAAAAAAAAATAAAAAACAGTAATTATCTTATCTTTATTCTTTAATTTGCAGAGAAGATTATCACATTCAATAAAACATATAGTGTAGGACACATGGTGATGGATTTGGCAGCTTATATAAGGGGTGGCAAATGAGTGGAGTGATACAGGAGGAATTTGGGATGCTGAGAACAATCTGGTAGGCATTGAAGGGCCTTCAGGGATGTTTGAAGTTAGACCTTCTCTTATGCAAAGCAAATCACAGTAGTAGCTACAGCAGTGCGAAAAGGCAGGTATCCTATCATATAGATGTTTGTAGCCCAAAGACATTTTTCTTCTAAGCTGCAGCACACTGATTATTATAACATGTGCAAACTCTAAAATCTTACACACGACTCTCGAGCTCTCACATTCTCTCCCCCTCCCACCCTCTGTCTCTCCTTCTGTCTGTTCCTGTGTGACAGAGTCAGTAACACCACAGCAGGAGGTGAAAGAAGGAGAGCTGGAAGCAGGAAGAGGGAGGTGGAGGGAGGGAGAAGGTGCAAAAGTGCAACACAGAATCAGGCTTGACAGTAGAAGAGAGCAACGCGCAAACGTGTGACAACGCAAAAAGGAGACTAAGGGAAAAATCTTTTCATCTGCGTTTTTTGTGAGGGCGACAGGGTGCGAGTCGGTCCCAATAACTGCACGCTTGTGTGTGAGTCATTGTGCGAATATGTGTGTCTGTTTTTATTTGTGTGTGTGTGTCTGTGTGTGTGTGTGCGTGTGCACACTGAGTGGGGTGCCAGGCGGCAGCAGCTGGGAAGGCCTTCCTCTGTTCTCCTGTCATCAATAAATGATCAGAGTGGGCCATCTGGAGAGAGGGAACCACCAAGCACCACGACCTGGCACCGAACGAGAGACAGAGAGGGAGAATGAGAATGAGAGGATAGATGGAGCGAGGGAGAAGGAGGAGAAAGATGGGGACGGGACAGAATGAAAGAGAAAGGGGGCAGAAAGGAGTCGGATTTAAAGGAGACACGGAGGCAGCTGAAGAGAAAAGAGGAATGAGAGGAGGTGATAGAGGGCGTAGATTGTGTAGGTTTGGTGTAAACTGATTCGGTCCCACAAGCTAACTGACAAATGAAATACATACGTTCATACCTATAGATGAAAGGATGTAGACATATGGGGGGATACAACTGCAAAAAGTGGAGGGGAGGACAGGAAATGCAGAGAAGACTGGCAAGGGAGGATGTCGTGAGATGTCAGGAAGCGCTTAGGGCAGTCTCCTGATGTTGAACCTAAAGGCATTCACACACACACACATACACACATACTTACACACATACACAAAGACAATAGAGCTATTTTGATTTGATTTCCTGAGCTAAAAAGTACAAAAAAACATAAAGGACAGGATTCATTTAAGGTATGATTTGCAGGATTATTTTAAACCTCTCTCTGTGGAGCTTTATTTATTTGATCAATTTGCTCAGCTTGTACCTTAACACCACATCTGCAATTGATTTTAGTTCTTGTTCAAAGCTCAGCACACACTATTATAAGCTAAGTGAAAAACAGACTCTGGATTCAGCCGATCTTACTCTGGTTTCAGAAAGAAAAAATATGTAAAAATTCAATTCTCGCCAAAACCAAAGGGAGTTTTATGCAGCTGTAGAATATCTATTTGATTTTTTAATAGCCATATATGTTTTATCCAGTCATATTATTCATCCATTTATAAATTTTCCATAGTCACTTATTCCTAGTCAGGGTCATGGGGAGGCTCTTGGCTACTACGTGAAACACTGAGAAAAAGGCAGGGAAACAAATTCATGCACATTCACACCTGAAGTTAATTTACAGTCTTCAGCTCACCACACCTGCATCTGGTTTGTTTTGTTTTGTTTTTTTTTATGCCATTTCTCTACCTAAAAAGCTCCAGAGCTAAGCTAAACTTTAGCATTCTCCATTCACCTGACTCCACTGTCTCGGGACATCCTTGGATCATATTTACTGGTTTCATATCCACTCCTTGTTTCCTTTTTGGGAATTCATAAGTCTTTTTGTCCTAACAAATCATAAATACTTCACATGCACATCATTAAATAGTCCGTACCACAGTGAAGACATGTGGTTACAACATGCAGAAGGAGACATCTCTGTTTGACAATGAGGCCTCTGGATATATTAATACATTAAAATATGTGTCTTTTTATGTCCAGCTTATTACAGTAAGCCATCCCCACTTTTAAGCAAGATCTAGCACAATGACAGCTCCTAAGCTACAGACCTGTCAAGCTATGTGTGTGTAGCAGACACTAATGTATGACTGCGTTCTGTATACCTTTGTGTGTGTCTGAATCTGTGTATGTGCCGTGGAATCTGTCGTGTGTTTGAGTAGTAGACATTTCCCCCAAAGGGTCTTTCAACTCATTAAAACTAGTAGTAGTAGTAGTAACAGTTGTTTCCAAGTGGTTTTCACAGTGCATCTCTAACTTATATACACAGCAGAACAAACACTACACATCATACACAACATAAAGGCTGTATAATTACTGCTACATAAGCACAAATGTTAAGTTCAGGTTTATGTATAATGTATAGTCCCCCAGTTTACGTCTACTATCCACCAATATGTACACAGTTCAAGGAAACATTTTGTATCAGATATGAATACATTTCTATTTCTTCACTTTACATATTTTGAGCACAGATGTTACCACTCTCTCTGCACCATTCATTTCTTTGGATAAATACTATTTAACACTGATTATAATAATTACAGGACCATATGGAAGTAGCACTGCTGAATTATATGATTTCTAGGTGTTAGAGAGAGAAGTATAAATGAGGGAATAGGGTGGGCGGTTGACTGTGTTTCACCTCTGCCAGTAACACTAAATACTGCAACATGTGTCTAATGCAGGAACATCAGGTGGACTGCCATTCAATGAAATGTTTTGACATGTACCGGAGCATTCACTCTCTCTTAGCGGAAAGGCTTCATCTAGTATTTATAACATCTGAAGCAGGTTTATAAGTGGCCTTACGTTTATGGAGTATTTCAGTTTGGTGTATGATACAAGAATATACTGCAATTTGTACAGCAGATTCATCAAGCCTTCCCCATCATTATCCCTACCCTCACTACAGTTGGCTGTAATAACATGCAGATTGTTGTATCACTTTTTCATGTATTGAAGTGTTAAGAAAATGCAATGTAGAGCAAGGTAGAGTATATTCTTGCAGTCATTGTTAGAATTAGATAGGATGTTATGTATTATTAAGATATCACCATTTCCAATTAAGATGACATAAATTTGCCTTGCAAAGACATAAAGCCAAGTAATTATGTCTAGTTGAACCACTTCATTCTACACCCAATAAGTCCTTTAAAGAAACTATACTTTTCGCATGTATAAAAAATGAGAACCATGATTAACCGTCGCACATTTTCAGTGTCTTCGCTTAAAATGCACTGATCATTACACATTTCATGATATGTACATATGTGCCTATTTCATTATATAGGGATTATTCTAAGCCCACACTACATGTAAGACATATTCAGCTTTATTTAACAAATTATTAAAGTCATACATCAATGTTTATTTTACATTAATATCATATTCTGCTCCAATTTAACCATTCATTTTATTGCCCATTACTGTGTTATTTTATCTTTCGCATGCACGTGTTATTTTTTTTAATATCATAGATACACACTTGGCCAAGCAAATCAGTATGCTTTAATATTAAAATGTGGATATTTATTCCCTATATTCTCATTTTAACATAATAATTTTACAGTGGGCTGCCTCTTACCCTGGAGTTAGAAGACTAAATTAGGAATTCATATTAAACATCCCTCAGCTATACTTTACCAACAAGCCACTCTCTGAATGTGTGTCTCTGTGCTTGTATGTGTACATTTAATGCCTAAATGCAGGCCTAATTTGAATATGCATGGTCATTTCAGATTTAATTTGCCTCACTGTGTGACTAATTTGTGCTCCAATAAGTAGCATATGCCCCAGGACATATAACCTAGCCATCCTAAGGTTCTAAATAAGCCCTTCTCCTTCGTAGATGCTAAAAATGTGTGCAATGATTAGCTGTTTTAATTCAATTAACCTATTAAAGGTCAGTGTGGAAAACAAAGTACAGGTGAGCCACACAACACGCACCAAGCTGTTACTGCAAGGTTATGTGATGTAAGCTGGAAACAGAAGCAGTCTGTGATGCCATTTCTAAAGTCTGGTAATTTACAATGCAGTGAGTGAAGGTCGGACAGACATGAGAAGAGCCACTTTATTGGCTACACCTTCCATCTTTAAATAGGTCTTTCACTTAGCAACACTCAGGACTCATGTAAGAGAATCTGCTGAAAATCTGGAAATAGGTTGTTGAACTTTTGGTTCTTTAAAGGACAATTCCATGCAATTTCAACCTGGGGCTACAGTATCCTAACATTTTAGGTCTAAAAGAATGAATCTGAAGATTTTTGCTTTTCCTGTTTTGCAGTAGTTATCTCTGCCCCCGCATCGCCACGGCAGCAATGAATGGGTACCGATAGCATTTCCGCTGTTGAGGCTGTTTATATCGCTCAAAACCACATTTAACAAAATGCAATTCTTAAGTTACTCAATCATAAGAGACAGTCAAACACACTGTAATTCCCAACTCCTCACAGAGGCTTGGTCAGAGCCCCTTGGCATCACTGGGTCCTCCATTATCCATTAGTAATTTCTCATTATTCAGAGGCAACATATTTTTTGAATGCATCAAGCACTAATTTATTAATGGCAACAGAGTTGCCAGGAGGTGATTGAAATGGATGGCAACTGTACAAAGCATATGACTGTCACACCAAAGACAGGGGCTCACATCCAGAGTCCTACAGGTATCTAGGTCTACAACAAAGGGGGTTTGATTTAGGTTGAGAGATTGTGATGTACTGAAAAACCTTAATGCTCTCTCACACCGTATATGTCACTTGACTTATGTGTCAACTTTCAACACATTAGAGAACACTGAAAATCTATCACACAACCCTGTACTTTGAAAATGAAGCTAAAAGAGTTGGCCATGGCTGTGAAGAGATGAACCTGACACCACAAAATACTAGATTTTGATAGTGCTTAATAATGAGTTGTGTAATGATTATGAGTAATGAGTAATGAGTTCAGCACTGGCAGTCTTGTGACCATTAATAAGCTTACAGATACTATTTCACGCAGAATATTTGATAACATTAACCTCAGGTAGTTCAGAATTACCCTGCAAAACTATTTTTGTGTGCGTTGCTGAAGGTGCTTCACCAGGTCCAATTTTAGGGTTTGTCGTTACTTTCCTTTCTTAATAAAAGGTTGTAAATAACTTATTTTTGGATGTCTGCAGAAAATCAGAACATTATGCTTAACTGGAGAAAATGACCAGACATTTAACACGCTGCAGTTCAGGTTGGAATGCTAAAAAAACTTTTACAGGAAGGAAGCGGTTGATGGAACAAGAACTCTTTCAATAGCAATGTATTTCATATTATGCATATGAAATGCTGCATTCCTTAAGGCACAACACCATTATTTCATAAGGTAATTTGTGGTGCATACCACATACAAACTCCAGACACAGCTCAGTATTCCTGTATTTGTTGTTTTCATCATGTTTCTAGTATTTTTTTTCTAAACTGCCTGATTGGCCATTGGCAAGCATAAAATGTTTCTCATTTTATATTTCATCTTCAGCTCTTTCAGCAACAAAATGAAAATACAACCTTACTGTTTCTTTCTCTCTGTCTGTCGCTCTCTCCCTCTCTCTCAAACACACGCACAATACATTTGTCACTTATCCCATGTGCCAGCAGTGACATGATGAATTGTCTTCAGCCTTTAGTCTCCAGATTGGGGAATACAAAGACAGACGTCGATCCACTGGGGATGAGCTTCATATAATTTAATCCTCTGTGGCTACTTAACCTGTCATTGCTTCTCTGTACCAAGTGGGTGGAACATTGTGAAGCCCTCTAACCTTGCGCTCAGGTCTGAGAGCCCATCACAAAGAGGCTGTATGGCATGATGTCTTGTAGAATGTATTGAGATAATAATGGTGGGCCCTAAGGATAAAGCACATACAAAACTGAGAGCACAAAACATTAAGGAAAATGCGCTCAATATCAAGAAATGCATCAAATACAAACAGGGTGAAAAATAATAGGGAAAACATGTGGAGCAACAACAGCTGCACTAAAAGTGGCCCAGGATGCTCAGGGCAATGATGGGATTGAGAGGGATACACAGCAATATTACAAATACTTTTGTTTGTCCATCAGACTTTTTCCACAAATACTAACCCTTTATTAAGTTTTGATATGTTTCTGGCAAGAAAGTGACTATTTTGATTTTGAATATGTGGCCAGTTTTTCCAAATACTGTCTCCATGAAAATTTGTGAATAAACAGAAATTGAATATCCTCCATGCCCTCCATTCATTTTAGTTGACAAGCTATACGCTTAGTACAAAAGCGCCTTATTAGGAACAGCTAATCATACGGCAGAAATGCAACGCATTACGTTCTGCAGATACAGATCAGGAGCACTGGTTTTTATATTCACATCAAACATCAGAATTGAGAAAAAAAAACGAGTTCTGAGACTTTAGACTGTGACATGATCGCTAGTGCCAGACAGAGCTGGTTTGAAAGTTTCTGAAACTGCTGATCTCCTGGGATTTTCACATAACACACATGCAACCGAGTTTAGTCAGAATGGTGCCAAAAGAAAAAAAAAGGAAGCAGTGAGTATCAGGCTGGAGTGTGATGGTGTAATGTTGTCAGGAATGTTTTCTGTTTCTGTTTTCATAATTTGAATGCCACAGTCGATTCTGTTTGACTACTGACTATGTGCATCGCTTCATAGCTACTATTTACCTTCTTGTAGTGGCCACTTACAGCATGAAAATGCACCATGTCAAAAACATCAAAAATCTGTTGTCTCCACTTGGCTTTATGAATGTGACAGTGAGCTCAGTGAACTCCAGTGGTCTGCCCAGTCACCATCATATCTGAATCTGGTAGGACACCTTTGGGATGTTGTGGAACAGGAGCCTGGCCGATAAATGTGCAGTGGAAATCTGCCGAAATTATGATGCAATCATGTCAACATGGAGCAGAATCTCAAAGGACCGTTTCTAAAATCTTGTGATATCCTTGCGACGAAGAACAGAGGCTGTTTTGAGATCAAAGCAACGCGCTGCCTTGTATTAGTGTGGTGTTTCTAGTAAAATGCTTGGTGAGTGTATATTTCTTTTTATTGAAAAGCAGTGATTTATCTGTACACTTAATAACCGATATGTCCACAGAGGCAGTGCTGCTGTTAAACTTTCCAATAAAACATGTGTTCATTATTTATTCAGCTTTACCTACAGACAAACTGGTGGCAACAAATATTATATTTAACAGCCACAACAGCAGGGACAGTACTGTTTTCACCTTCCAATGTGTGGTCCTGAAGATACATCTCCTATAGCAGAGACTAACACAGAGGTGGCTTTTGGTCACTTTGGCAGGTGTTATATGTCTATATGTCTCTGTCTGTCTGTCTGTCTGCCTGTCTGTCTGTGGGAAGATTTTGACATCACAATAGCATCACAGCTGTACAAGATGCAGTGGGGTATTGTTACACGTGTCGGGCTGGGGTCAAAGTGAAGGCTAAGTTTAGGGAAGGGTATGGTCTGAAACATGACTACTGAGTATCGTGTAATAGCGTTGTAATGTTGAGTTCTCTTGTATGTGATTTTCTATTTGGCTCATTTGGCTCTAACTGAAATAACCATACATTCCTTGTTCCTAACCCCAGAAACATCCCATAGACATCTACAAACAGCAAGTGTACTAGGCTTTATAACCTCATCTTTTTTTAAAGTATATTTCTGGGCCTTTTTGTCTTTATTTGACAGTATAGTTGAGAGAGACAGGAAATGGTGGAGGCAGAGAGAGAGGGGGAATGACATGCAGTAAGGGGCTACCTGATGCGGGATTCGAACCGGAGTTAACTGCAGCGAGGACTGTAGTTTCTGCGCATGGGGAACCTGCTCAACCCACTGCACCACATGGCGCCCCTTAAAACCTCATCTTGGTTACGTTTCATGTGATGTTTTGCTGTAACTTCTCGCTGTGAAGAAAAGCATTCTCGTTTTTAGTGTTCTCACTACACATCTCCCCTCATCACCCATCTGTCTTAGCATTCATCTCCCCATCCTCCTCTTCTGTCTTCTGCTCATAAACACACTTCAGAAACACTCCATATGCACCAGCAGAAGCTCTTGCCATAGTGTATGCAGTCATAAATCTCCTCACAGCAGGAGGGCCAACTGTACTGCATGTTTATTAGCAAGTGCACATCACCTCAATAATAAATTCATTATTTGCTTAAACCCAGTGCCTCCCAAATTATTTCTCAGCTGCGGCAGCAGTGTCACTTGCAAGGTTTAGAGAAACTCTTTGAACAATGTTGTGGTGAAGGTATCATGTGTTTTTTTTTTTCCTTTTTCAAGGTATTTTTTTCCTTCCTCTCACCTTGCTGGTTGTGATCACTGACAGAAAGCGTCAGCTTTTTGGGTATTCACATGTGTGAGAGACCACCTGCAGAGAAAGAGCTGCTGCCAACAGCTTCATACACACATGCTCATACTCTCTCTCTGTCTCTCTCTCTCACACACACACACATCTTAGACTATCTGTGATGTAACCTCTATCCCTCCTTGTCAAGGAAAAAGTATTTCATATGAATGTTTATGCAGGACATGGAGGGTTACCGCCACCTCCTGTTTTCACTTCTCTTTCAACAGAAAACAAAATCCAGGACATTTAGAATAAATCAAACTGCTTCAGATGTTTATTTCAGTCCTCTGTGCTCTCAGGGGTATTTGGTAGACTTTCAAAATACTTTCTTTGATTAAATATATTTAAAACATCCCTGGGAATATGACAATGTGTACCGTGCTTCCATGGAAAAAAGGACTAAATTTGTCACAATCAGCTGTAAAACTTGTTTTTGTTTTTGAATCAAACATGTAACCTACTTACTTCAGAAATCTCTGCTTTATTCAGTGAAGTATTTTCTTGAAATCCAACCATGGAAGACACTGTGAACTGAACTGAAGCCCAGATAGCAGTAAGTCCATTTGTGATGCCAAAACTGTTCCTGACAAGCACATCAGCATATCAAGGTGGATTCTGTAGTATCTTATTCCTAATATGGATAACTAATGTTTTACTGCACTAGCTTGTATCCATCAAGGGGTCTTAAACTGATACATTATAGCAGGTTTACCGCTGCCTACCCGACAACCGGAGAGGTACCTGCAGGCTGCACGAGGAGCTTGTCCTGACAACTTTTCATGCCTATAAGGTTCCTTGAAGACAAACAGATGCCCCTGTTTTTCTCCCTGCTGGAGAAACTCCATGGACACTTTCAACTTCCCTTGTTTGATCACGCCAAGCAACTGGAAGCCAGCTATGGAGCCTTGAGTCTCCAGCATAGGGTGTAAAAGGTGATGAAGAGGATTTCTTTCTTTTTTTTTCTCCTTCCCCTCAGTTTCTCTAGGATCATCGCATGATGTGGAGAATATTGGCAGTGCAGTCGTTTTACATCAACCCTCAGGGAGGCAGACGCAGCTCCACAAGTTACAAAGACTGGTGCGCAGCATGCGACTGTGAAGCAGTTATCATCTCCTCTTGTTGTGCACAGTCCACGTATTGGAAAGACTGAACACGGGAGGTGGCCGTCTCTCTAGAGGGAATCCTCTAGACAGAGATTTAAAAAAAAAAAACTGAATGTGTGGGTTATCAGCCAGTATTCACGACGCCCAATGTTCTGTCCCTGGCAAACACTGATGCTTCTTTGAGAGTGGATATACTGACACTGTGGGCAGGTTGATAATACTGCAAACTTAGTGATTCAGATTTTGATATCAGAGGCATAGACTCACATTTACATCCAACATCTTCCATGACAACTCACTGTTGCAGTAGTATGCCACATTGAATGCAAAGTGTACAGCGTGTATTATCCATATTTGGAGAGGATGTCTGTGTGCATGGTCCATTAGAGGACGGACACTGCTGGTCTGCCACAGAGTGATTGATACCAGTCACCCACTGTAACAGGAGACTTTCTCTGCTGTGCCAAGTCATGACCTTCTTGAGAAAAGGACAGAGGGAGCTCTGTTGTGAAGGTCAGAGCTTACTATGGAACAACGGAAGCACCATTAAGTGACCTCAGGTGTAGAAGGTGAACGCTGTTTAGCCTGAGATCATTTCCTGTGACTTTTCTATTGCTACTCACTGTAAACACTGTGGATACTGGGCTGATGTCCACATTCGTGTTACTTGATTTAATACAGTCTTACTTTACAACTTTCAACCCATGTGGTCAACAGTTTGTTTACAATCCAACCATAAATTCAACCATGTAACTCTATGAGCTTTAACATATGGTGCTCAACAGCCTGCCAGCAACTGCAACAACGATACAGTCTTGTGGTGATTTTACTTGATAGACAAGCTTTTTTATTTGTATTACAACCAAAATGTGGCAGGGATCAGATCAGACATAATCATGCGTTATCTGGCATGGTACTGCCATATTATTTCGAGCTCATGATAATTGCTTAAGAAATGCAGCCCATGATGTAGATGAGGCAAAAAAAAGATAGCTAAATAAATAAATAAGTAAAAATAAAACATCCATCTTTGCTACAGGCATATTTTTAATAACTAATCCTTAATTGTGTACAGTACGTGTCTTTCATTTTCTTGACATTTAGCCGACCATCTCAAGCTTGATGGGGCATGAAGACAGAGTAACAAGCACAATGATTTCCCTATTTTTTCCTCCCCATCCTCCCTCTCTCCCCTCCTTCCCCTTTCTTCCTCATTCTTTATTTGCCACGTACATTTTCACTGTTAAATGGAATTATGATCAAAGTGTTTGTGGCTGCGTATTGTGTGTCCTAATGTTAGTCACACATCAGTGAGTTGAATTTTGATCTGCCTGGAGCGCCATAGACTAAAAAGCAAGGCAGACGGAGGGAGCAGTGAGGAAGTGGAGGAGGAGGAGGAGGAGAAGGAGGAGGAGGAAGGGGTAAAGAAGGCGAAAATGGGAAACATGGCAAAGAGCGAAAACAATGTACTCTGGTGCCAGGATCTTTTCTTTCTCTTTTTTTGGTGCAACGATGCGTCTCTCTACCTCTTTTCCTCTCTCTTACTCTCTTGCCATCTATCTCTCTCTTTCTCTCTCTCTCTTTCTCTCTCTCTCTCTCTCTCTCTCTCTCTCTCTCTCTCCCTTGAAGCTTTTCAGTTAGAGCCTTGGCTGCCACCAAGGGAATTGGGGGATAGAGGATGTGAGTGGAGGAGTGGAGGGAGGGTAACAGACAGAGAGAGACTGAGATGAAGAGAGAGAGAGGAAGAGTCATGGGGGGGATGAATAATGAGGTAAACGTAATAATGCTTGTGTTCTCTTTGTGATGACAACACTGAAACACAACATATAAATGCTAAAACGTGCAGATTCCCCAGTCACATGTTAAAACATCACTAGAAAATGCCGATTTGCTAACTTTGCATGTCCATATGTGAGTACAGTCTGATATCTAGAGTCTATACACCCTTATATTCATTTTATTTAATTTTGATTGTTGTTTTTTAATTTTAAGTTGCAGCGCAAGTAAAAAAAAAAAAACTGAAACAAAAGCGTTGGCTGAAACCACACATTTTCTAAACGCCAAGATGGGAAACTAAAGTTGTTTTTATTGCTGAATTGCTGTCAAGTGCACTCTTTTGAAGACATGATATTTCTGTGGGGCACTGACAATATTCAAATCAACAGTTTATGTGTGCTCCATGGAAATAACAGCCAGCGGCACGCTTGTCTGGGGCCCAAGTTACACTTTTAGTTGAGTCACAAATGATCCTGTCACTGGCCCTTTGGCCCTCTAGTCTAATTATTATTAGCCTTGCCTCTGGTTTTTAAGCCTCACTGCTGTTTGCTCAGTGCTCAGTTTGCAAAGTGAGCGTGAGGCTGAAATATAAATACTCTGACTGAACCTCCCTCTTTTAGTGTTGCTACTGTACTGAGGATAAATTTGTTTCTGCACAGGAGTTTCATACGTTGCCTGTTTAGTGATTTGCTTCTCTTTGTTTTATCTTTGACAACCTGCCTGACTGACACAGCAGATGCTCTAAATGCTCAGTTCAAATCAAACTCTTATCTTTTGTGTTTTGAAGCATTCAAGGGCTGATATGTCACATCAGGAAAGTCAATCTGTCAGAGAGCTACAGCTCATGCGATAGCAAGAAAGACTTCTTTTAGGCGACTGTGATGAACAATAGTAACCACTTGTTTTCAGACTATTACCAATACACATAATGAGACACACACTCATGCATGCACTAGTTTACCTCTGTTTAACTCCTGAAGTTCTCCTGACCACAAAGATTTGAATTTGAACCCCTTGTGACCTCATTAGTATGAGTGTGTGTGTATGTGTGTGTGTGTATGTGTGTGTGTGAGAGAGAGAGAGAGAGAGAGAGAGAGAGAGAGAGAGAGAGAGAGAGAGCGAGCATGTATTTACAACTGTCGACAGGCATTC
>OMNW01035623.1:8315-19661 GCA_900303245.1 Selene dorsalis
TACAAGAAACCCCCCCCCCCCTTTTTTTTTCTTTTTTACATTGTTAATGTGGGCATAGAAGTCTCATTAAACATTTCGCACTCTCTCCATCTCAGACCTTTTCAAACAAATTACTAGGTAATGAAATAAAAACAGGCCGCTCTTTTTTCATCCTCTTCTTCTAAGAATTGACTGTAAAATGTAAACACATGGGAAGCTTGGTTTCTGAGGACTGGGTCACCAGATGCTGTTGTGCTTTTGTTTTATATTCTCAACTTTTCTGTCTGCATCCTACCATGGCCACATGTTAACTGCTGTGACAGGTTTAATAATGACTTGTGATCTATTAGAGAAATTTATATTGCAAAGTGTAGGGACACTAAAAAAACAAAAAACAAAACTGATAGTTTCAAAGAACACTAATTAAAATTAGTCATTTAACAGATTGTACCTTGTTGAATTTTGTACATTGTTAAATGTTTGGACAGAATTTATTAGACTGTTGGTTTATTATTTATTTTGTTTTTAATTATATTTTTGGGTATTTTTGCCTTTATTTGTTTGTATAGTGGAGAGAGACAGGAAATGGGGAGGCAGAGAGAGGGGGAATGACATGCAGTAAAGGGCCACCCGATGCTGGATTCAAACCGGGGCTGACTGCAGCGAGGACTGTAGCCTCTGCATATGGGGCGCCTGCTCTACCCACTGCACCACACGTTGCCCTACTTTGTTTATTTTGTGTTAATATTACAGTGTGTTAAAATAGTAGTAGTAGTGTTCAAATGTTTTCATAATGACTGATGTTAGGTCTGTAGTTGGGTTGGGTTTCTTAGATACAGGCACAATCACAGCTGATTTAAAACTCTCTGGAACCTTCTGTTGTGCCAGGGTACAGTTAAAAATATCAGTTAAAATAGGGACCAGTTCATATGCACAGTATTTGAGGCCGGCAGGTGATATTTGGTCCGGGCCAGCTGCATGTTTCTTACCTCATGCTCCCTGATTAAAAATGGTGGAGTAATAGGCTCAGATGCAAGAACAGTCAAAGATTGGGGACTGTTTTTAATTTCAAACCTACAGTAGTTGATGAGCTCATCAGGCAGGTTAAGTTCAGTATTCAAAGAAACATGATTTGCTTTATAATTCGTCATTAATTGGAACCTCTGCCACAGCTATCTGCTGTCTTTATTGTCCAGTCTCACTCATGGATGATTGGTATCTGTAAAATACACCCTTTTCAAAACCCTTACAGTGCCCACATGTGAGTGTGTAGGTAGTACCTGCTGCACACTGTTGACCATTTAAATCAATGGGAACCCTTAAATAGACTCCTGAGAGCAAAATGAGACAGGCACTCATCTCATTGGATTAGCTGCAATGTGCCATTATCATGTTTAGCAATGCATTTACCACAGTGAAAATCCACATATCACCACCTCATAATGGTCAGCTTTATTTTAGATAAAGCATATAAACCCTGTTAATTAAAATTTAATGAATTAGCAGGGGCTAGTAGAAAATTTAATGTAAGTTTTCAAGAGACATGGGGTCACTTTGGAATGAAAAGTGGGAACCAAATGTTTATGGGGAGTGACTTAATGAGGCAAGTGTCTTTATAAGTTTTAGATTAGGGAAAACACACAAGTTTTGGAAGTATGAATGTTTTTTTTTCTGGTTCAGTCCTTCATGACTCTGTGTCCACTATCTCCATTACAGTAAAACACTGTGTTTTAATATTTTTGGGGTAAATTATGACAACCATAGAGCTGTATATGCCTCCCATTACTTAACCTGTTTTGTCTCTTTTGTCCATCTGTCATATCGCCAGCCTAATAGCATATCTCCCTAACTCATTTTTTTAGGTTTTCGGAAAACACTTTTTTTCAGCAAAGTTGTAAGAACTTTTTATTTATACGTTAATGGTAACTTCCACCAGATATTATCTGGAAAAAAGTGTTTTTTCTTCTTTTCCAAAAACCTAAAAAAATTTGTTTTTTTTTAGGTTCTATCTAAAAAATGAGTTAGGCAGATATGCCATTAGGCTGACGATATGTGGGATGGTGGTGGGTATGCTCACACACACAGACAAGTTGCCCATCAGTAACATGGCTCATGTATATTAACAGATAAACAAACATATGCCAATGAGGATTCATCAGCTGCTGGCCTTATTTTGGTGCCATGAATCTGAAATTCATTGGCAATTGTCATCAACATATGACATCTTGTTATGATGATATGTCATAAAATACCATTGACAAATGCGCATAGATGCTGAACATGTTCAAAAGCAATGTTTTACCCATTAGTGTTATTTCCTGTTATTCCTTAAGGAAGTTACGGGGTTTATTTTGAAGTGGGGTTGTATGAGGTATATGCCTCAATGTATGATATCTGTAGTAGGGGTATGCCATCTAAGGCACTTCATGATTCAATTCGATTACGATTCAGGGTACTACCAATCGATTATTCAACGTTTACCACGATATTAATAATTATAACAGAAATTATCACGTGATAACGATTTTCGATCGTATTCAATTCGCATCTTCTCTGTCTGGTCTGGTTAAGGAAAGAAGGAAAACTGTTAAAATCTATCTAACCAACCTGTTTTAGCTGGTTAGGTTAAGGTAAGGCTATGTATTTTTAATGATATTATATCAAAGCTGAATGATAATAGTCATATAAACTGACCGTATTGTTAACATTAACATGTTAAAGTTACGTTACACAGTTTAACCAGTTTTAATTTACCTGGCCATTGTCCTCCCTCAGCCTAAGAAGCATCAAGCTTCTCCATCTCTTTCAGGAAAAGATACATGATTGCAAAGAAAAGCATTATTGTATCACTCTCTTGTTTATTCAGCTCCGATTGCAGCTGTGACCGGTGGGTGTAAACATTGCTCAGCAACATCAGCGATGCTTTATTACGCAAGGATACTCACAGAAATGCAAATACGACACCACAGCAGACCAGACCGTCTCATTTAACAAGGGCTGACATGGTCTTTGGAGGTGCCTCCAAAGCTGTTGCTACGTAGACCACGTAGGCTGGGTCCTCTGAAAGATGCAGGACGGGACACAGCCATGGATGTAGTATAGACTCATGGACACAGCTAGAGAGTTAGCTGCCGCCATCTTCACCTGATCCATTCCTTAAAGGGGACATATCATGGAAATATCACTTTTCGAAGGCTCTTTAACATATATTATATTTGTTTGGCTTGCCTTCTGGTCCCCTAAATGTGAGAATTGACATAATAATCTGTAATTTGGAGGCTCCTTAGACTGGCGATGATGTTATTAGTTTTCGAATTTGCATAATAACACCCCGACCTGAGTATCAGTAGGAGGGGTGGGGGTGAGCAGTGGTTCATTTGCATTTAAAGGGACAGGGCACTGAAACCAGCCGTTCTGAATAGGGCTGTTTTGAGCGGATGAAAAGAGCGCTGTGATGTCACAGACATGTCTTTAAGACACCTGGGAGCTATTTTAATTTGTGGAAAAGGGGCATAATACGTCTCCTTTAAGGTGTCCGGGCGGCATGCACAACTTTTATTTTTGTTCTGTTCCTTATAGTTATTATGAAAAATAAAAGTTTTTGACATTTATGAATGGTTGAATCGTGAATTGTCACGTGTTGCATCGCGTCGTGATGAATCTAATAATCTATCGGCACACCCCTAATCTGCAGTAGACAGAGTTGGACAACTCTTCCCCAGCTGCATCTGCAGAGTGATACAGCAAATCATGCAGCCTGCCTGCGTGGAGGATCCATTTTATAGCTACGCTGCTATAGGCTTAGACTGCTGGGGGACACTTCAGGTTCCATCGAGCTATGCCCCCGCCTCTCCCTCTCCTCTTGCACAATTTGAACTGTCATTATTTGTTGCACCTTGTAGTTTGGCCTTGGTGTCTCCCACTCTCTCTGTGTTTTCACAGATCCCTCCAGAGCTCCATCCCTCTGCACCAACCACTGCCACATCACCTCCTTTCTCCTGCTGTTAAACCGGCCTGCACTCCCTGCTCACATCCTAGTCTGCCACCCAGTAGTCCTAAACTGGCCTTCTCTCCCTGCCTCTCCTGCGTCCATCATTTTTTTAAACAAGTGATCCCTGCCTTTTCTGCCCACTAGAAGCTGCCTTCATCAGCCTTTGTTAACTGATTTATTCTATTTTAATGTTTTCCATATTCCGTCTTGTAAACTGTTTTCTTGTCTGTATACAACATCTATTGCACGTCTGCCCGTCCTGGGTGAGGGATCCCTCTGTTGCTCACCCTGAGGTTTCTCCTATTTTTTCCCTGTTAATAGGTTTTCTTGGGAGTTTTTCTTCAGTCGATGTGAGGGTCTAAGGGCAGAGGATGTTGTCATGATGCTGTGTAAAGCCCTTTGAAACAAACTGTTTGTAAAAAAAACGCTCTTAGATTGGGTCCATTCACAGCTGTTCATCGCCTGTATCTCTGTCCAGCACTATGCACTAGTATGGCTAACTTGGGAAGAGCAGAGAGCTGTCTACTGCAGATATTATACTTAGAGGCTATTTGTACCTCACCCCACTTAAAAAAAACTGAACTATCCCTTTAAAGTGGCAGGGAATACACCTACATAATATAAGAAATACAGAATTACTGAATTATAATATAACTATACTGGAAACATGATGTCATTATGTGAATATGATGTATTGCCAAAGCAAGTGTATGCTGGTGAAGAACCAAACATATTTGGTCTCATGACAGAATGCAGGAGATAAAAACTGTAAATGCAGTGTCTTTCAATTTGCCAACAATAGTCCTACTGTAACCTCGTCACCTCGTTGCAGGTCTGTTGTCTTTCAGCTTGATTTTCCGTAATACACCATCTTAGCGAAACAATAAAGCAGGGGTTTTCCAACAGTAGCTGACAGCATTGTTTATCTTGCAGGTTTGGAGAACAATAGACAGGAACTTGAGGCCAACATCGTCTGCACCACAATGATACTACTATTGAGTCTCAAATAGATGCCGGTCTCCAATACTGGCCGGGTCTGGCTATAGGTTTGAGCAAATAAAAGTCGGTCTTCAGTTAGAAGTCAGGTCTATTTCTATTTTCTGTGAGTTCTTGTGAATGTACAAAACCTCTCAAAGCCCATGATCACCTGTTTGAGCAGTTTGTAAGCTGCTTAATTTGTGCTAGAGTTTTCAACTGGCCTGACAATTAAGACCCGACTCGGTCCAACCCGCAGGTGTTGAAATCTGTGCTAGTTAAACTTCTAAATGAATGCATGCTCTGGATCCATCTCTTTCCTTCTATTTTTACTCTTTTAAACAGTAAGAATAGAATGACAGTGTTTTTCCCATCTTTCCTAAGCATCAGATTTGTTTAAAATTAAATAAAAGCCTGTCCCATATGGATGCATATCTCAAATATAAGTCAGTTCGGCAGTTGAAGCAAGTAAAAGCCTGGGCTTCTATTTGAGAATTTATTGTATATCATATACCACAGCTGGTGGACATAAAGCTGGTTTATTATTATAAGGAACTGTATTGTTTACTGTCAGAAGACAAACTGCAGACTCAATTTTGCCAGGTCACAGAGATGCATGTTCAACACGTTTACCAGAGTACACTAAAATCATGCACATTTATGTCAACTGATAAAACCCAAATTCCTTGGAATTACCTTGCTGCCCAAATAGACAGTTATTAACCCAAGGCCCTGGAATTTCTCCCCAGTGGCCCTCAACCATCTCCTTGCAGATGCAAACTGGCATTGTAATGTTGGGTATAATTCATTTGAAAGCCTTACTGTCAGCTTCTCACACCCAGACTGGAAAACAGAAAAATCGTTGCTATTTGCTGTAGCAAATAGCAACGGTTTTTCTGTTTTCCTGTATTGTCCGTCCAGTGCCTTTTTTTTTTTTTTTAAAGAGATTTAGTTGTTAATTTTACAGGTACATACTGTGAATTATATTGAACATGAGTATAATTTTTTCATTTTTTTCCATCCAAATTTAACACCCCCAACCCAAACTATCTAGGTTTCTTGCAGCTGCAAAATTTATGAACAAAAGAAACAAAATTTGTAAACAATAATAAATAATAATTTGCCCACTCTTCGCTCTTTACATGATGATTGAGTCTATGGCAATACAAAAAAACATGTAAACTGACAGTAATAAAAAACAACCTCTAGTTCAGGGTTCTCCATTGTGTCGCACATGAGCTACCAGTAGCTAGTACCAACAGCCCCTTTCCAAGTAGCTTGCCAAAGCATTAATGAATCATGACTAGGCCAGGTGTAGGGACCATGACCATGACTAATGACAGGTCTGTGACGGCCTGCCACTTGGTCCACGGGGTTAATTTAAACCCCCGTGATGATGTAGTGAAGTGAAGTGTAGTAGCCTGAAGGTAGATTTGTGTCTTTATTATTCCATCATTAAAAAAGTTGCTTAGATCAACAAAAACATTTTCAATCAAAGAAAAAAGTGTTTGAATGCAAAAAAATTATTGAGACCCAAACAATTGCATTGGAACACTTTTTTTCTTTAATGAGATCTTTGAAAAGTTTTTTTTTATTGAATAATAAAGACACAAATCAACCTTCACACGAATAGCTGCACAACTGCAAACATCTTCCTAAATGACCCGTAATTCTTCCTCTTTAAATGTAGATTCACAATGACCAAAATGTGATCAAATACTCAAAAGGAGGCATTATTACTGGTATTCTCAAATAGTTGTGAGATCATTGAAATGCATTATCTGGTCAAAGGGCAGACTCAGTTCAACTGTTTACTTATAATAAAGCAATAAATAAAGCAATACTTGGTACAAACAGTTATCCATATGAAAAATAAAAAAGGTGAGAGCACGGAAATTTTAAGAATGATTAAGAGAGGAGAGGTCATAAAACTGTGTGGCTCCACTCCATGCCCGTCTGACTGACTGTCTGCCCAGGTAACCTGCATTTAGACTCCCACAGGATCTGTATAAAAGAGTCCAATGGTCTGTCTACTGGTTTCCGATGATGAGTGCAGGCGAATTCTTGGACTGCAGGTCCCAACACAGCTGGCTGCCAATAGCTTAAAGGAGCTGTATGTAGGAATGTGGCCAAAACTGTTGCTGCAGTCAAAATCAAGATACTGCAGCGTGTTGTTTCCCCTCCCTTCGTTCCCAAATGCGAGGTTGCCAGATAGCCACACACTAACCTCTACCCGGCTCCAGTGTTGTGGCTATGGTACCCAAAGTCTCACTCACACAGTCTCAATTTTTAAGTGTTAATGTCTCTGTAGGTTGAGCCAGGTTGGTGATGAACATTTAGCTCTTTACTCTGATAGTTTTATTGCTCTGACTCAGTAACTACGAGCAGATTTCACGTCAACTCAGGTGATCTGCAGGTTACTGTTTCACTACACCGCTCTGATGCACACCCCATGTGTGTGAGTGCGCGCAGCGCTGACACACACAGACACACACTTTAACCCTGTATCTACAGGAGTCTTAGTGTATGTTCTTGACTCCGTAAATGAGCCAACATATGAGAACAAACAAAAAAAGCAGCTCAGTGTTTTCACAGAGTTTTCTCCTCCTCTTTCTTACCGTCGTATCATCAGGTCGCTCTGACTCCAAACTGCTCCTAACAGCAGACAGATGATGCTGGAGCCTCCTCTGTCTCCTCTACAGCTGACCTGCTGCTCCACTGGACACTCAAGCCTCCACCTCCGACACTAATGACCGGAGCAGACTCATCTCATGAACTGCTCCACACATTCACCATCATTTTATTTGCTGCTCCATTTCACCACATTTCCTCCCTCTTCTCCAACTTTTACTTTGTAATTCTTCCCTTTAGCTTTAGCTGAGAACATTTTATCTCCCAGACATAGCTGCAGCTCAGTGGGAACTGGCAACCTGGAGGCCGAAATGCCACTGACGCTGTGATTGGGAGAGAGCGGTGGGTGGTGCAACAGGCCAAAAAACTGAATCAAAACATAAACATGATTTGCGGCCTGCAAATAAATGTCTTAAATGCAAATATTCTGGCCATACTATTGTTGTCAGTTAGACCAATATTTCAAATTAACCTGATTCCTTTGTCTCTGGCTACATATTGGGTGCCATACATTTCTTACACACAGCTCCTTTAATTCCAATATAACTCAACAGAAGATAAAGCCCAGTCCAAAATTACTGTAACTGTCCATGCACTGACTGATGGTGGAATGCCCAAAGTTGTAATTTATCAGGATAAAAGTTGTTTGGATAAAATAGTGCAACAGTAACAAAAAACAGCGCCACTAGATGGCGTCTTGCTCGATGTATTTTTTTAGGCAGAGAAATAGAGAGGTACTTATCTGGAGGAAGGGTGGAGGAAGGCTTCCACTCCGGCCCGTCTGCTGGTGCATGAATGAAAGAGAGCCAAAAGAGACCCAAACCCCCCTACACCTGGCCTAGTTGCACATGTGCAGAGAATCAGGGAGTGGGTCTGTCAATCAATTAACTCAGCAGGCAAGCACATGCACACACAAACACACTACTTGTCACTGTGTTATTGGCTATCAAATTTAGTAAAATATTAGTATAAAATAAATAAAAAATAAAATATTAGTAAATATTAGTAAAAAAATATGAATAATTACTACTAATAGGATTTAATTTATATTAAATCCACCTTAGGGCATAATTGACATATTACAAAATCAGTCTCATAAAGGTATACTTACTATGAATACAGAACCTTGATTAATAAATAAGTTAATAAATAGAGGTTGGTATAACTCAGTCTTGTGCAACATTAATAGACGAGCAAAGGGTTCAAAGGTGTTTTTTTGGACAGACAAGAAGAGTGCAACAACAAAAAATAAATTTGACCCAAGTTAAATGGGCTATGTACAGAGTGTGAGAGTGTGTGTCTATGTGTCTATGATAAACCTGGACCTTATTTCTAGCATAAAATATGTTCATTTACTCACCCATACAATTTTGGTGTAACTTGGAGTCCTTCGGACGCTATTTAGATCCATTCAAGATCCGCATATATACATGTAATGGGAGTGATGGGGCATGGACAATGCAGTCTCTAAATAAGGCATCATCTGCTGCGAAACTCGTTCATTTCACAAATATTTTGTTATGAATTGCCAGTACTATTTCCCTGTGAGTTCGGAGGCAAGGCAAGGCAAGGCAAGGCAAGGCAATTTTATTTGTATAGCCCATTTTTACAAGCAGTTCGTCTCAAAGGGCTTTACACAGCATCATTACAACATCCTCTGCCCTTAGACTCTCACATCGACTGAGGAAAAACTCCCAAGAAAACCTGTTAACAGGGAAAAAATTGGAGAAACCTCAGGGTGAGCAACAGAGGAGGGATCCCTCACCCAGGATGGGCAGACGTGCAATAGATGTTGTATACAGACAAGAGGACAGTTTACAACACAGAGTATGGGAAAGCATTGAAATGGAATCAGTTGGTTAACAAAAAACAAAAATGAAGGACGCAGGGAGAGAAGGCCAGCGTAATGGGAGTACTGGATGGCAGACTGGGTCACAAGCAGGGAGGGCAGGCTGGTTTAACAGCAGGAGAAAGGAGGTGATGGAGGAGGCAGTTGGTGTAGAGGGATGGAGCTCTGGAGAGATCTGTGGAAACACTAGAGAGTGCGAGACACCAAGGCCAAACAACGAGGTGCAACAAATAATGACAGTTCAAAATGCATGAGAGGAGAGGAGAGGAGAGGAGAAGGATGGAGGAGGAGTGGAAAGGAGGAGGGAGGCGGAGAGGAGAGGGTAGGATAGGGCTCTTAGTTACACCAAAAATGTATGTGTGAGTAAATGAATTTCATGCTAGAAATACGGCCCAGGTTGCAAAAAATTGAACTTCTCCTGTAAGTGATACCACAGAAAGACAGCTGAAGGTGGTTTCTTTGTTTTGAGACAAAGAATCTATAACCAAATGGCTAAATCAAAGATGGCCTCTCTCTTTGTTCACCACTAAATCACAAGTTTTCTGACTTCAAATAGACAAAACAAGGCATTACTGAATTGAATAAATACATACATTGGCACAGTTGAAGAGCTCTATGCGCTTAGTGAACTGTACAAGGTAAGCTAACTAGGCCCAGTTACATTACCAAGTCACATAGAGAAGAGAAGGGTCCGTTTGATATGCTGCTTGAAGACCTGTGGTTGCCGGGTTGCAAATCCTGCTGTTGCTTGAAAGCCCTACTGTTCCTTCCTTGTGCAGGAAACTGAAGTTGTCTTGGCTGTGTGGTTCCAGTTTAGTTGAGAGTTTTTTGGTTCTCCTTGCAGAGTCAGCTGGTTGTTGTTCTGCCTGGTGACTCCGTAACTGGTTAACTTAAAGGGGACATATTATGCAAAACTCACTTTTTCTTTAGTACATATATTTGCGTATCCGGAGTGCCTCCCCACCCCTTAAGTGCAAGTTTTGACAACTAAGTCAATGTTTTGTAAACCGCCGGAGTTAGGAAATGTGTCTCTGAACTAGAGTGCCTTGAGAGAGAGAGTGGCGACATCTCCGTTCACTGCAATGGTTCAGTTTTTTCACAGCAATGGCGGACCATGGAGCCCTCGAAAGTTCCCGGAAGTTAGCACAAGCTAACTGCCGCTCAATGTAATTTCAATGGAGCAGATGTTGGAGCTTCACTTGTTCAAGGTAAAACGTTTAAAGAATCAAATTTTCATTTCAGTACTGAATCGGAATCAAGTTGACATAGCATAGTTATTAAGTATGTTGACGGATTGTCGCTGTATAGATTAGAAGATTTAGAGAGTATTTACAGATAAAAGTTTAAGCTAACACACGGGATAACGATAGCAACTCATGCAACAGGCTGATAAATGTAAATTCCGTTCTCTAAATATAACTTAATCCAACTCTGTTGAATTATACTAGTAGTGAGGTTAATGTGTAGGGAGTGTGGCTGTAGTTACACATCAATTTACTGTCATTGAGGCTGCGGAATGATGGGTGAAGCTTATAATATGAGGACATTCATATATCATATGATTCTGGACTGCGGGCTCATCATGTGACTTACCACCGCATTGACCTGACTAAACACCATCGTCAGTTCATGTTATAATAACTAGAAAGAGAGCTAGTTTGTGAAATATTGCAGCCGATATAATTATACAATACTATATTAGGGCTGTCAGTCTTTATTTGATGTTCAGCTATAGGTTGGAGTGCGGAGTGGAAAGTTCATATTTGAACTGTAGACAGAGCTGCACTCATCAATCCTGATCCCATGATCAGCTTTATTGCAAATAATACCAGAGGGTGATTCGGGTTGTTCGGCTTGACTGTGGTTCTGTTTAATATAATTAGTATATTGGACATTATTAGTAGTATTAACTTTTCTCAGT
>OMNW01035625.1:0-14172 GCA_900303245.1 Selene dorsalis
AGTCAATGTTTCTCAACCATACAGTCTATGTTCTCAACCTGGGTTACTCTGACCCCTAGTGGTAGTTTGTGTAATTGCAAGGGATACTTAAAACGATAAAATATGATTTTATTGAATGACCTTTACAGATATTTATCATTTAACTGAAATAATGACCGGAGCCATCATTATTGTCTAATTGCAGAAGCTAAGTAAATTGGTATTTTTTTCCAAGCCTATATGTTTTAATGGGAAATTGGTCATATTTTAATAAGAAGCCACATTTTGATGGTTTTGATTCACTCTCGTTTGTCTTATTACATTTTCAGCATTGCGCCATTACTACAAGCTCAACACTTACCGTGTTCTTTTCAAAATATGAGCCACCCTTAGCGTTTCAGTGGACAGTCTTGTTAATTACTTAATTGGGGTTTTATTGTGAAATATCGCACAGGAATATGGTTCAGTCTACAGCGACTTTTAGAAATAAACTTTTCAACTTGGCAAAGATGGAGAAATAGCTCAGATAATAATGATTTAAAAACAGCCTGTGTCAGAATCATATGTGAAAAATACGGCATTGAAAGCGCAAATTTCCCTTCAGAACCGTTAATAAATAAAAACCATTAAAAAAGACTGTTTCTATTTCTGTCTGTCTATTTCTGTCACCTGAGGGCAAGGGTGGTCCTCTGGGTTGCTGAAAAAATATGCAGGGGGTCCAATGCGTCGAAAAGGTTGAGAACCGCTGGCCCATATAGTTTTCCCTGTATTTACTGTAACCCCAGATCCACACCACAGTCCAGTTGCGGTAATGCTCCTTCAGTATGACTCGCTAAACCACAAATCAAGACAAAGGAAGGACAAGCAGGAAAGAAAAAAAGAAAAAAGTTCACTTAATAAGTCACTTACACTGGTAGGGAAGCATCAGACAGGATTGTGTGAGAGGTGTCAGGAAGAGGAGGAGTTAGTGCATCATGTACTTTTGAGGTGTAGGGCATATGGAGCACAGAGAGAGATGATGAGGAATAGTCTGAGGGAGTTAGGGTCCAAGAGTTTAATTTTAAAGGACTAATGGAAATGAAATGAGCGACAGAGAGCGCGGAGTAGTAGTGAAGTTCTTAAGGGACACAGAGCTTTTTAGAGAGTAGGAATGTTGTTGCATTGTGGGCTTATTGTCTGGTCCACACTTCAGAGCAGTAGGGGGCGGTAATGTACCTATTGCTGGATGCCAACCGCCGTGAAATAAAAATAAGACGAAGAAGAAGAAAAAGAAAGCGAGAAAGAAAGAAAGAAAGAAGAAGAAGAAGCCGTCTGTCATGGTAGCGGTGTAGCCTAAAAAGTAGACAATTAGCAACGTGGATGTATTAGAAGAACCTACAGGATTAGCAAGTAGTTTACATTAGAATTGACATTATTTTCATAGTAGAGCGGTTATCATCGGTACTTATTGAGGTGTGTGAGAGCTGAGGCCAACAACAAGCCAACAACACTAACACTACGACAAACTGATACCGGTTAAAATGAGGACTGTGTTGATGGTGGCAGAGAAACCATCACTGGCTCAGTCTATCTCCAAAATCCTGTCTAAAGGTGAGTATAAACGCGTGACTGTGTAATGAGACATTTCTTCAACACGTAATGACAATCTTGGGCTCAAAATCCGCTTTGAGGTAGAATGTACTGTCCTGCTATTACTACAATAATACAGCGTTGTTTGAGATAATTATTAGAACTTAAAGTTTCTCTGTAATGTGTTTCATCGAACAATATCAAAGTACTTCGGTCCAATGTCAGGTAATACAGCAGAATCGCAGACATTGAAACCAATACTGACACTTTTAGTAACAGTGACTATAAATTTTCATGTTGTGGACAACAGTCTCATGATTTTTGAGGCATATTCATCATCAGTAGGATAAGTCTTATTTGAATGCTCACAGACCGACTTGTTCGGTTGGTTGTTTAGAAGTATAACAGTCATCTGACAGTATAACAGTCATCTGACAGTATAACAGTCATCTTAAGGCTGGCAGAAGTGACCTGTGAGACCCGGAGTTTATTCTCAGGTGAAACAGAAAGAGAGACCCGGAGTTTATTCTCAGGTGAAACAGAACGAAAAGTGGCTTCTTGCGGGGCTTTGTAAAAAAAACAAAGAACAAAAAAAAACAAGTGCCAAATGAGTAACAATTGTTGTGTTTTATGTGAACATCACTGCATCATTTGTTATTTAAAGTTAGTTTATGGTCATTTAACTTCTTCCTAATGTGAAAGTGACAGTGAGAGAAAGAAAAGAAAATTGGTAGAAAGAGAGAGAGGATGAAATGCATATCATGGTATGAGCTGGATTTGAGTGTGAAAATACTAATATAGACACAATGATACTGTTAAATGTAAAATAACTTTTATTCCATGTACTGTGCATTGAATGGTCTCATCTTCAGTATCCACTGGAAATCAATTAGAGTAAAATGGATTATTTGTTAGAAACTACCATGTTTACCTAATGCTCTGTCTGTACAAATGCATTGTTTATCAGTAGTCAGTCCTATTCAGCTGTGTCTGGAGATGGCACATATACAAGCTATGGTGATGAGTTCAAATTCCAGAGAGTAGCTGGCTGTGGGGAAGCAGCTGGGGTTTTTCTTGAGAACAGGCATCCTCAGGGACACAGGAATAGTCTCAAGACCAAAAGCATTGTCAAGTCCCCTGCATGAGTGACTGGTGTGGCAGCTGGCTTCATGAATGACCTGAGGGACCCGGTTCAAGTCGATGTTCTCCCTGATGAGAGATAATTTGCAAGAGAGATCAGAGACAGACTTTTGTTTGACTGATAGTTCATTTTATGAATTTACTCTGTAGGGAACACAGAATATGTAGAGGTTAGGCTGCAGTGGTCTGGAGAAGAGGAGAGATACTGCACGGCTGAAAGTAACTGTTTACAACAGCTCCACAACAGTTTTCAACAAGGTTGTTCATTTTCACATTGGCCGTGAATTGTCCAGCCAAATACTAGGTTTTGACCTGGTCTTGTTAAAGATCTATCAAGTAATTGAGTAATCTATTGATCCACTATCCTTAACTAATGACACTAATCTGTATGGTGAAGGGTTAAGTCTGTGTTATGATGATAAACTGTTAATAAAAATGCATGCAGCCTGCGTGGCATGAGAGAGGGCTGTTCCCATGTCACCATCTTGCCAGTACCCTGTGCTGTCAAAAATGGACAAAGAGGAGGAGGTGAAACTACACTTTGGATGTTGGATGCAAAATTTTAAGCCTCTATAAAAATTAAAATGTGTGAGTAGAATGAATATACAGTTGCCAAGAAACAGGATATTAGCCACTGGTATTTTAAGAAAAGGGCTATGGGGATTGACTGGTTTCTGGAGCCAGCCTCAAGTGTAGAGGTGCATGGATGTGACACATGGCATGGATACTCACACGTAGCTCCAGGTTGCGATACTGCGCTCGTTGATGTGGCTGGGCAGGTTGACCAACTGGCTGTAGTAGTCATGCAAGCTGTATGGACAGAAGGATTCATCAACGCACTGACTGCCCAGTGGGATGGCCGAACATTGGTGGAAAGCCAGAAGGCACAGCAGAAAGACGCGAAGCAGCTAAATGCAAAGGAACACAGATTTTGTTAGTGTGGACTAAGTTCTCTTTGTTGCTCATCTGGATATGTATTTTTCCTTGTGTTGAAATTGAAACAATGGCCAACAGTTACTCTAGTCCTCAAATATACACTGCTCCAATTTTATATGCAATATTCTGCATTCTCCCCTAGACAGTGTTGTGCATGAATGCACCTATGGATTTACAAAACCCAGCATGCACCTGGTCTATATTGCTGCTAAAACAAGCAACGCAGGTAGCAATATTTGTCAGCAGGATTGTGCAATAAAATTGATTCACATTAGAATCATGATTCTGTCTCTACAGATGGAAAATCGAGTCATAACTGAAAACTGATTCATAATTCTGAGTCTTGAGTTTATATGAGGGCAGCATGTCGGATAAAGAGAAGAAACTGTTGGTTTCTGCCCAGGTATTACACTATGGTGAGAGCAAGGAGAAAGTGCAGTGTGAGCAAAAAAAAAAGTTTGCACACATTTTGGACTTTAAAACCTCAAGATGAAGAAGCTGATTTTATAGACCCACTTTATTTACATTTTGAAGAGCCTGAAGATTAGATCATACCTCAAGTGTATGTTATGTAAAGAGTTGCTTAAAAAATGGCTAAAGTTGTCAAGGGTTAGGTGTATTGAGTGATTTTTGAAAGTGAATCATGCATTGTTTAACACACAAGAAAACATTCTACCTTAACAGTTGCCGGTAGCTGGTGGCAGTATCTGAGCTGTACACTGAATAAAATCATTATTGCATGACAAAGTCAGCCTGTTAACTGAGAAATATTGTGCTGCTGGAAATGAAAGCTAGTTATACTTTCATAGCCTAGCCTTGCAGCTTCTCCTGACCTCTGTCTGCACAGCAGCTTCACCTTCTAATGGATATTTTCAATGTGGCTTCATTTGCTCAGCTTAAGTTACAACATAAACTACCTGCTGCTGAATCATACACTGATTACAACCTGCTTACATATATGGTTTCCTCTAATACTTCTTTGTCTAATACTGTGTAGAGATGAGCTGCAACTTAACAGGATGTGTGCTTGCATGGGCACACGTCATAGGTTTGCTTCTGTACTTAAACAAATAACACTCCACCTTTTGAATTGATTTTGAGTTGAGAATCAGATCTTGAGCCCATGAATGGAGAATCAAAGAATATTTATGCATCTTGCGCCTGACTAAACAAATCTGAACATCAAGAACTGACCTGAAATGACACATTGAGTTGAACCTTTCAGCTAGTCTGTTCCATCCTTATGATGTCCTTGAAAACCCTTACTGTTAGAAGCAGATTGAGCGTAACCCATTTAGTTGTCAGCTTCAGAATCATAATAAAGACTGGTGTCTTACTTGCAGATGTTCCATGGTTGAAGTTTCTCACTGGAAATTGGTCTTTTTGTCTTGATGATGTTGATGGGTGCTGTGTTTTTTCTTTTTTTTTTTTCTAGTTTTTCGTCTTTGGACCTTGCGTTCTTTGGCTTCAAGTCAATCTACCTGTATCTGGTCATGCCTCTATTTATATAGTCACTTCTTGTCGGTATTGTTGCTGTTCCCTTTACGTGTGCATGTCTGGATTGGTAGAGTTATTGGTGGTTTGGTTGGACACGTCAACGGGGTGATCACTCTGTTCCCATTAAGAGTAGTTTGTGTCTATGTTCTCCTCATTTGTATTCGTCCTTGACAGAATCATTTTATCCAGAGAGGACGTCACTGTGTAGCATTGAACCAGAGTCATTAAGAGGGCTCTTTGCTTACTGGAAAAGGGACAGGCTGTCAGAGGTCATGTGTTACCACTCCGCCTTCTGTTAAACTCCATGTCTGACTCACTGCTATTTTATTAAATGTTTGAGTTCGTTTTGAAAACTCAATGAGATCCCACTGGTCTTTACTCTTGGAAAACACAGTAAGACCTACTTTAATCATGCAACAATCAGTGCTTGAGTAGTACAATTATTGTGGTTAAAGAAAGCACAGATCCAGCAACGCACTGAGAAGGCAAGGTGACAAGGTGAAGATGAATAGCGATCATCCAAGGCATGGCTTTATTTCACAAAGTAACATCACGACTTGTGTAAATCTTTTGCCTTACATCATCTGACAGAGGCTGACAGACTCAGACTTGTACCCCCAGGGCTCTACATATCACTCTTTTTCATTTTATGATCACAGTTTTTAATTTTCATGTTTTCAATTATCAAGACATTACAATGCCACAACAAACTATAAATACATAAACCTGGGACAGGTTACACCAGGCATGGGCAAACTATTCCTCAAAGGGCCGTGTGGCTGCAGGTTTTTGTTCCAACCAACCAAGAACACACTGTTTGACCAATCAACTGTCTGAAGACTGAGATCAGTTGATTAAACGAGTCAGGTCTGGTGTGCTGCTGCTTGGTTGGAAAGAAAACCTGCAGCCACACCGGCCCTTTGTGGAATAGTTTGCCCATGCCTGGGTTACACCTACAGTGTACAAATTAGGTATCACATAACCAAAGGCAGACCGTAGAATGCAGCGATTGTCCAATCAGAATGCACTGTTCAATAGAACCATGTAATGATAACCTATAACATATCGTAACATGGTTTAGATCTTCACCTCATCGCTCAATGCTCCTGAAATACTCCCAGTCGTGGAAGATTCCATTTCCGCACAAGTTGTTTTCATCCTCGGAGGCCACTGTCACTTTGCCGTCGGGAGTGGTGAG
This sequence comes from Selene dorsalis, assembly GCA_900303245.1. NCBI lineage: Eukaryota > Metazoa > Chordata > Actinopteri > Carangiformes > Carangidae > Selene > Selene dorsalis. Next base: position 6,320 of record OMNW01035625.1, read on the forward strand.
TGCGAGTGAGCGATGCACTCTAGAAACTGAACGCTAGATGTCATGGTTTCCCCCCCATTTTACACACTGAACCTTTAATATTTTAGATGTCCACCACATCTGAGCCTTGGGACAGGACCATAACAAATGGATAAGGGTGCCAGGGGCCATATATATCACTCTTTCTCAAACTAATTCACTGACAGCCCTCACATTCGCTGTCTGAGCGGCTGTGTTTCAGTAACTGAGTAGTGATTAGAGGCCTCTTTCTGCCACTTAGCTAGCATTTACTGATAAGATGCATGAAGAAGAAGACTATCTTTATCACTGAACAAAACAACAAAATTGAAATGCAATCCATGGTGTGACCATAAAAAAGAGTTAATCTAAAAAAAATGATTTGAAAAAATTTGAGATATATCTGAAGTTGCCATCCCTCCAAAAAGCTCCACAGAGCTGCAGCTGTAGACATGCAGAGGCATGGCTTTTATTCGATGTGTTCAATGGTGATAAAAAAAAAGAAAAAAAAATGTATTGATGGACTGCCTGTATGCCAGCATCATTTCATGTCTAATACTACCTCATCTCATGTTAATAATGGTCACACGATATCTTAAAGAAAAACAGAACAGTGAAATGCATATTAAGATAACACATGGCATGCTAATTTAGCTAAAGAAAGCTAGAGTAAACAGCTGTAATCTGATGTTTCTCACATGAATGGACAGAGTACCAGTTTGTGGACTTTATTTATTGTCTGTCTTCAGACTATCATCTAAAACACATTTTCCACAGCTGCCATCATTTCCCTTTTCACTGCCAACATTAAGTGAATGGAATGCCACTTGTGCTGATTGTTCTCCAGCACCTACAATAGGGCCCTGTCTATCTAGATAATCCCTCATCCCTCATCCCTCAGTGAATCCATCAGGGAAACATGATTGAAGTCTTCTGATATCATTAAAAGTGCCTCAGGATGTTTAGTCTGTATCCTAGCAACGACTTCATGGAGAACTTCAGATGGATCTTCAGCAGTAGCCATTGGTGTTGTTATGATTTGAAAAAATGTCTACTTTCTGAGTCCTCACCAATATCTCCAGCTCTTCATTACTCTTGTTGGGCAGAGAGTTGATATTTCTCATGATGACTGATGGCAGAAAGGACCGATGGTACATCTCCACTTCCAAGCCTTCATCTTTGCACCAACAGCACAACAACCATGAAAGCACCTCTTCATCTCAGCTGGAACAGGAACAGGGAGGCATCCTCCAGATCTGCTCCTTTTTCATGAAAGAAGCTCCTCTCCTGAAGAATCTCCTCTCCCCACAGAAGTGTCCATCAGTAGTCGACAAAATACGACAAAAACAAAACAAAAATAAAGCAATGGTTGAGTAAAAACTCAGAGCTACCAGACTTTGCTGCTTCCTGTTGAAGCGCATGTTCTGGAAGCTATTGGTCACATCTCAATTCCCCTCAGACGGGAAATGAAATGTGACATTGACATCTCACGTTTGACATCTCAATTCCCCTCTCGAGTGCCCTTGTGTCCTGTGAATAACTTGAATTGTTGCCTTCACTGATTACATGTAATCTCTTCTTCTTTGCTTTTTAGGAAACTGCAGCAGTCGAAAGGGGCTTAATGGAGCATGTTCAGTGCACGAATACACTGGAAGCTTCCAGGGCCAAAGTGTACGCTTTAAGATGACTTCTGTTTGTGGACATGTGATGAGTCTGGATTTCATTGGTAGGTAGCATCTTGTTTGAGATTAAAAAGTCTCTTCACTCTATAATTGTTACATTTTTACTCACCTAATTTTTATTAATGGTGGAGTGAAAAAAACACCATTAACACCACCATAGAGACAATAAGAACATGTTAGTGTTCTGTTGAACTGTATTTATACATTGCATAAAGCTTACCATAAGTGTAGTGAAGTGCTAGTTATGATAAGGTTAACTCTCATCTCCATGATTTGGCAAGGCAAGGCAAGGCAATTTTATTTGTATAGCCCATTTTTACAAACAGTTCGTCTCAAAGGGTTTTACACAGCATCATTACAACATCCTCTGCCCTTAGACCCTCACATCGACTGAGGAAAAACTCCCAAGAAAACCCTTTAACAGGGAAAAAATTGGAGAAACCTCAGGGTGAGCAACAGAGGAGGGATCCCTCACCCAGGATGGGCAGACGTGCAATAGATGTTGTATACAGACAAGAGGACAGTTTACAACACAGAGTATGGGAAAGCATTGAAACGGAATCAGTTGGTTAACAAAAAATGAAGGACGCAGGAGAGGCAGGGAGAGAAGGCCAGCGTAATGGTAGTACTGGATGGCAGACTGGGTCACGAGCAGGGAGGGCAGGCTGGTTCAACAGCAGGAGAAAGGAGGTGATGCAGGAGGCGGTTGGTGCAGAGGGATGGAGCTCTGGAGAGATCTGTGGAAACACAGAGAGAGAGACACCAAGGCCAAACTACAAGGTGCAACAAATAATGACAGTTCAAAATGCGTGAGAGGAGAAGGAGAAGGAGAAGGATGGAGGAGGAGTGGAAAGGAGGGAGGGGGGAGGAGGAGAGGAGCCACCATACTGACACTTGACAATACCTTGGTGTCCACTGTGGAGTTCCTGGAGGATTTCTTGTCTCAGTGGGGAATCACAATCCTTTGGCCTCTGAGTAGAAACTCTCCAGCCAAAGTGAGATTTTCTCTTTCAGGCCAATATGGTCCCAGTTCTGGTGGGAGGGCATGTTTTTCAGGCCACTCAGTCTTGCAGTAACTGATGAGCTTAGTGCAAACAGGGTCAGCTTTCTGTTTCACCTGTATAGCTCTCAGCCTGGCTTCTGTGGCAGGTAGGCTTTGAATGACTGCATCCACAAACAGGGGCTCTTGATAATGTATCCTCTGTTATCAAGTTCTTGTCAGGGACATGAGCAGTAGCACTAGTGGCTTGTGGTCTGTTTCCAATCTGAACTTCAGTCTCAGGAGATAGGATGATGTTCACAAGCCCATGTAGCTGCCAAACCTTCCTTGTCTATTTGTGAGTAATGTTTTTCTGTATCTGACAGTCCTCTGGAGATGAGCATGACTGGCTTCCATCTTCCTTCCGCCTGCTTTTGGGTCAAAGATAAGGCATCAGCCGAAACACGTCTCTGCTGTAGGTGAGTAGGGAGCCAACACTAGTGACAAACTCAGTCTATGAAAGGTCTCCTTCTGTGGCACCTCCCAGCACCATTCGTTCTTTTCACTCAGCAGGTCTTTCATTGGGCGGTTGTATGAATAGTTGCCATCCCCATTACTCTTTTCACCCCTTCCACATTAGTTGGTTCAGGCGTCTCCATTATAGCTCTGATCTTGCCTAGATCTGCCACCACGCCGTCCACTGTGACTCTGTGGCCCAAAAATATGATGCTACTCTTTGCAAACTCGTTTTTCAGCATTCAGGGTCAGTCCCTCGCCCTCCAGCTTCTTTAGTACCTGATGGATTTTCTCACTGTGTTGATGTGTGTCTTCCCCATACCCCAGTATATCATCAGCATGACACACAACATCTGCACACTCCTCCAGCATCTGTGACATGCGACACTGGAAATGCACAGGAGCCGATGAGATCCTGAAGGGCAGGCGATTGAAGGCGTGTTGCCCAAACGGGGTGATGAAGGTCGTCAGGAGTGAGCTCTCCTCTGGCAACAAGATTTCCCAGAAACGGGAGGCTGCGTGCAACTTTATGCAGTGGCAGGGGCACATGATGTGGAGATGATAGAGTGAATGGGACAGCATCTTGCTGCAGCTCAATTGTATAAGGCTCCTTTAATTTCCCTAAGCCAGAAAATACTATGCAGTATTGGGCTTTGACCTCCTTCTGATGGGCTTCGACTGTGTGGAGACGCCTTATTAGTCTGAGAGCTTCTATTGCAGGCAGAGTAGGGGCTTAGACAGGTCTCCAACAGCATAAACAAGTTCTTCTGTTGATCTCTTTTTTATGGTCAGCTTCACTTTAAAGCAGCCTTTAACATCCAGCCTGTGCCTGCCTGGTCCATACAGCATTTAGCACAGTGGTGGTTGTAGTGTCCCATGTTTTTTGATGGGGTTCATGCTGCTTGGGATAGCTGTGACCTCTCCCACAGTGTCCAGTTTAATCCACCCACTGGCTTCTTTTGAGCACATTTGCAAAGTCCTCCACATCTTTACTTTCTATTTGCAGCCTGATCTACGTTTCTTTACAAAAAGGCATTTCCTACACTCGGCATCATGGGCAGGGCAGCCTTTCCACAGGTTTTACTTTGTATTTCCACATCTGCCACATCCTGATGACTGTGTGTCACTTTTATCTTTTTTCATCTTTTTATATATGACTTCCACATGTCCACTTACTTGCTCTGTCCCTCTCAGCACTGGTTGTTGTTTTTTCACTGCTGCACTCTCATGATATCTTTTTTTCTAATGTTAAATCTGCATCTACCTGTAAGCTTTCTGATAACTTAGCATCTCGTGTCACACCCATTGAGCCAGTTTGTGCAAATTTTCACCAATTCCCTCAAATGCTGATACATCATTTCAGTGTTTCCCCAAGAGCATATTCATATGAAGAAAAACTGATATTGAAGATGGTATATTTTTTTGACCAATACCTATATTTTGTTTTGTGCTTATAGTATTGTATTGCAAATAAGGTTATTGTAAATCTATAAGATGTATGTTACACTAAACTCAAGTTTCTCAGACTGTTATGCTTCTCGACTGCCAATTTCAAACAGACTGCAAGATTTCCGCGAAACCCAACGTCAGGTTTTACCCTCCAATTAGGACGAATGCCCAAACTGCAAGGGATCTGCCCAAAACATGCTTACTTCATCTGTTACCTCAAGCTGAAATGATTCTTAAACGTCTTTATTTCCTGTAACAGAGACTTAAATCCAGACTCATGTCAAAGCAAATCTTTTATTCCATATAACCACCATGTGATGAAATTAAATAATATGAATGAAAACATGAAAACATAACCCAAACTTTGGCATGAAATCAAAATGGCACATGAACGAGCATCAGTGATCAGTAGTACATATATAAATTACAGTGATGGCTGTCTCTGCACCATAAAGCACATTTTCCACATATCCCTGTTCTGAATAGTTTTGGGATACTTCACAGCAGCATGTACAGCCCAGGTACAACATCAAACATCTTCATCATCATTCAGCATCATATAAATATATCTTTGTGACAATCAATGTGAAACTATAAACATAAGTTTTCAAATAAATAAATAATATAAAGAATAAAAATGATGGTACGCACAATAAGGAAATAATGACCAAAGGAAGATTGAAAAGCAAACCAAAAATTCTGTGTTTAAAATAAAAAATTAAAATCTAATAATTAAAACAAAGTGAACATGTTAAAGCCGATGACCCAGTAAAAGATCAAGCTGGTGTTACAGAGGTGGCCAGAGTATTGTGACTTCCTGTATTTGGTTGGTGTTGTAGGTCCTATGAAAAGCGTATCATGTTATTTGTCTCTTTGGGTCTTACACATGGAAGAGCTTTGCCCCATATACTTTTTCAATAATCTTTGTAAATCATCTTCATTGAAGTAGTTCATTTGTCAATATTTTTTTTGTCTTTTGTTTACATTTTTTACTTTAAATGATCTCCAGCACCAGCAGAAGAGGTTTCAGCTCATGAACGTGCTCCTGACCTCCCTGTGCATGAGGAGAGAGAAGCAACAAGTGCTAATGTTTTTTTGTTTTTTTTTTAATTCCCCTGTCTGAATGTCGATGTTTCATCTCAGCCCCGCTCCACCGCCCAGGCCAGCCTCATCCCTCCACATGAAGTCCTGACGCTCTCCTCGGGACAGGCTGCTCTCCACGGGATTGTGCCTGTATCCAGATCTGTCATCCGGGCACAGGGAGAGGCTGAGGCGAGCTGTGCTGTTGCTGATCTTAAACAGGCCGTTAGGGCCCAGGAAGGCTTCTCTCTCGCTCCCTCCCAGGTTATTCACCGTCTCCAAGTCATTATAAACCGCTATGTCGCTCAGCTGCTTCCTCCCTTGCAGCCTCCTCCTCCTCCTCAGGAAGATTATCCCTGCCACCAGCACCAGCACCAGGACAGCCAGCACGCAGGAGATGGTGAGGGTGGCGGAGGAGGGCTGGGAGGTTTGGCGCAAGGCTGGTTTGAAACTGGGCTGGAGCGTGAACTCACAGCTCGGACCCATGAACCCCTTAGGACACTGACACACTGGCCCTGTGAAGTGGGTGAAGCAAGTGCCACCGTTCTGGCAGGGAAGGGCGCCACAGGCATCTGAACGCACACTGCAGTTCTTGCCAGTGTAGCCCAGGGTGCAGGAGCAGGTGTAGTCGTTCACACCATCCTGACAGGTCCCGGCATTCTGGCAGGGGTTTGAGGCACAGTCGTCCACGTTGATCTGGCAGTTGGCGCCGGTGAAGCCGGCCTGACACCGACACAAGATGCTCTGGCCAAGATCCAGACACTCTCCACCTGCAGGGCACAAACACTCAGCTCAGCATCCAAGAGATCAGGAGCAAACACTCAGCAACAGACAGCCAGTTAATGGGATTACATTTAACACTGGCTCTGTGGAGCTGAGTGCCAACAGTGATAAAAAAAAAACAAAAAAACCCTCAAGATGTTTCCAGAGAGGAGGTCTCACCGTTCAGACAGGGCCTGTTGCTGCAGCGGTCCAGCTTCTTCTCACAGTTGGAGCCAGTGTAGCTGGGAGGGCAGCGGCAGGTGTAGCCGCCGGTCATGGTCTCCACACAGGTGCCACCGTTGAAGCACGGACCATCGGCACACGTCATGGCGATGATCTCACAGTTCTTACCGTAGAAGCCTTGTGGGCAGGTGCAGGAGTAGTCGTTCTCCAGGTCCTGAGGAGGGGAGGAGAAAACCCTCAGGTTAACCAGTGTGAAGTGAGAGGTATTTGACTTGTTTTCAACCCTGAGACAAAAGTTAAAGTTTTTTGTTTGCCCAGCAGAGGTCGACAACAGATGCTGTATAAGTCAGTGGCTATTTGTTCTGCTGTGTTTGCCTGACAAGACACGTGATTAATATCAATAGATATTATCAGTCAGACCAAATACCAGCATATGCAGGTGTATTAGAGAGATGCTGTGTGTTACTCTGTCTCAGTGTGTCAGCTCCTGGTGTGTGCGATCCGCTGAGTGTGGTGTGTTTGCTGTACAGTGAGACATTCAGGTGCAGTAGCCTGTTATTGAAGGATCATGTTGACTGGACTCTGTAAAGGATGTCCATGAACTATTCTTAAAATGAACGTTTCTAAAGTTAGCTATGTGTCTCCTCTTGAGTTTTTTATCTGATGCTCGGATACTTACGTTGCAGCTGCCTCCATTCTTGCAGGGGTTGCTGTCACACTCGTTGGTCTCCAGCTCACAGTTGGTGCCTCCGAAGCCGGGCCTGCAGGTGCAGGTGTAGCTGCCCTGGCCCGTGTTGGTGCAGGTTGCACCGTTGGCGCAGGGCTTGTGGTTGGTGCAGTAGTTGAGGTCCTGGTCACAGAAGAGGCCTCCCCAGCCCTCCTGACAGTTGCATTGCCACGGCTGGCTGCACGTCCCGTGGAGGCAGCCTGGATAGCGCACGCACTCGTTGCAGGAGGGGCCCTGCCAGCCCATGCGACACTTACAGCCCCCTGGGGCCTCGCAGTAGCCGTGCCTCTCGCTGCAGTCCGCCGAGCAGATGGCTGCGGAGGGGGAGGGAGGGGAGGGTGTGTGATTACAATGGGCACGCCTTCTCATACATCTCACACACACACACACACATGCAGAGGGCCCCCTGTCTGACCCCAGCCCTGCTTCAGACTTCACTGTTGGTTAAGTATTAAGCCAAGCAGCTGGTAGGCACACT
>OMNW01035627.1:0-19339 GCA_900303245.1 Selene dorsalis
CAGCTCCAGGCTCTGCTGCGCCTCCTGCTGGCCGGAGCGCTGCACCACTAGCACCGCCTCCAGGTCACGCACACGCAACTGACCAGGTCACATGATCACACACACACACACACACACACACACACACACACACACTGAGTGTTAAACAATAACCTTAAGGGCCCAGATTGCTTGGGTATCAAATTACAGTATAATGCCAGACAGGCAGTCACATTGACTGAGGAAAAACTCAATTAAACCCTTAACAGGGAAAAAATCTGAGAAACCTCAGGGTGAGCAACAGAGGAGGGATCCCTCACCCAGGACGGGCAGACGTGCAATAGATGTTGTATACAGACAAGAGGACAGTTTACAACATGGAATATGGGATAAATGGGGATTGTTCGGTCAAGGACGTGCTGGTGGAGGCAGCTTCTGGTGGGGAGGCTGGGGCATATACAGGTAAAGCAGGGAGATCATCACATGATCTAGAAATTAAGTCTTGCTTATTTTTTGTAATTGTCCTGTTCAGCATATTGTCCTGTTCCATATCAGCAGCATCACATAAAATGGATGCCTTTCAAAATATTTTCTATGTGAGGCTTATTATGAATGATATACATGAAAACATAAATATGTATTTTTTTAATCATTGTATCAGCTACATGTGAAGACAGTAGCATTTTTGTGTCAATAAATAAATCAGAAATTACAGTGAAGACAAATCCAACTTTCCAGTAATCTGCGAACTCTGCAAAGGTGGAACTGCAGCAGCCAGGCAACGTGTGTGATGCAGCAGTTCAGTGACGGGAGGGATTAGGGATGAGGGATTAAGGGAGTTTGAGCAAACAGTCTACATGTGTTTTGTGGAGTGCAGGAGTATGGGGCACTGGGGCCGCTACACTTGACATTTGTGGTAAATTACAGTTCTAAAACACTGAGGACAGATGATGAGCAGAGTGCTGGCTGAGTGGTCTCAGCAGGTGACAGCTGCAGATGGCAATGGTGAAGGAGAGGTTGGAGGAGAAACCTGAGAGGCAGGTTAGTGGCAGTTTGTAGAGTGATTACACAAAGTTTCTCAATAGCTATTAAAGCAAACCTGACACACTGACACGGAGGACCTGAAATGTTGTGATTTAAGGTAGGCAGAGCTAAGACAATGCAGATTGGCCAGCCATGACACTATGTCTTGTGTTGTGAATACCAGCTAACAGGACAGGACAGTTATCTGGTAGTGACTGGTGTGTTGGGAGAAAACAAAGGATCTCCTCTGGTCAAACTGACCAGTTGAAAACAATTAGATGTTCCCACAGAAAGTCATTCCACCCCCCACAGATAATTAAATTCTCTTATTAATTGTATCATCTTATTTTTTTTCTACCAGGCTTCAAGTGCCCTGTCTGCTCCAAGTTTGTGTCCTCGGATGAGATGGATCTTCACCTGGTTTTGTGTTTAACCAAACCCAGAGTGACGTACAATGGTAAGACTGACTGCAACCCACTTTGTGATCAGTGACATAAAGAGTGAAAGAACATGTGAGCCTGGTGAGTGTGAGGAAATTGAAAGTAACACCATATATGAATAAAAATATGTTAAATAACTATCTATATATATATACAACACATCTTAGTATTAATATAGTTCAAAACCACTACCTCCTTTCTCTTGAAATTAGAACACCCCTATGGTTATGTAACCTGATCCTCTGTTTGCCGTCTGTCTCTGCGAAATGTTGTGTAATCATCCGTAATATTTCCAAAACTGTGGACTAACACTGTTTGCCTGTGGGCAGCAGCTTGCTTTATTTATCAGCGATCTGTTGGACTCATGGATTTAACAACCATCGCTTCTGTGACTGAGGGAAAAACTGTGTTTCTTCTGCTAAGCTTCTTTTAAAGTCGTCAATTTTGCAAGGCCATTTAAGAAATTCCGATTACAATAGCCTATAAAATCCCAGCTCTCACTCTGGTAGCAACATTTCATTCTAGCTTAGTCCATATTAGGTAAAACTTTACCTGAAACATTCATGTTAAAGATGTTATTACCCCCTTTGTTATGAATCCTGATAGCAGTGCCTCCATCCAGACACTGTCGTAATAGACACTAAATAATGTCTAACAATATGGACATGGCACTCATAGAACTGCTACTTGTCTTTAATACCTATAGCTTTGGACCTTAAACTGAATCAGAACCGTGCTAACATTCAATACAAGATCACTCCCGTAGATAGTGACCCAGTATGAGTAATATGAAAATCTTTATTGCTGTTAAACAGTTGGTGTGACTGTAATGACACATGTACTGGGGACAGTCATATTTAACTATAAAAATGTGCCCAAATATAAACCAAATGCATTTAAAACATGTTCTTCAAGTTATGTGACAATGCAGAGTGAAGTTTTAATGAATTTAACAGTTTTTTATGATGTTACTGTGAAGAAAATTTTTAAAAGTCTGGGTTGCAGACAAGCCCAAAACATGGACATTCTGGCATGTTTGATTTTCAACATAAAAAGCCCCAACAAATACAATAATTTTTTTTCTGAATTTTTTTTTTTTTTTGAAGTCATCCCAAAGTTCTCTGAATTGAAGAAACGTCCATGAACAGTGTTTCAGCTGTATGTCTATCTATGAGTCCCTCAGCATGGACTCAAAAGAACTAATTTTACTCCCTCTGTCCACTGGAGAATGAACACACTGGTATGTTGTACCAGTTTTACTCAGGTCTATAATATTTAACTTCTCAAGATAGTTCTATTTCAATCTACACACTGTCCTCCAAATTTCTCCATAATGTCTCTGAGGTAGGTAGTCTACTTCCTCTTTGAGTCAGCTGCCTGCCTGTTGAGCTGCAACAGATTCCTGTCCCTAAGTCATATGATCACCTGGTCTGATACAGGATGAGGACTAGAGTCAGTGAAAAGGTTCTCTTAAAAACATACACCTACACCTCTCAAAGACCCAGGTTACTGTATGTAATCATGTGTGTGTTCACAGAGTCTAGTAGATTGTGACCCTTGTAGTACAGTAAGGCCCTTTATTGATTAGTCAGTTGACAGAAAAGTAATCAGCAACTATCATCATCAGTTATCATGTCAGTGAGTTGTCCTCCGACTCTTCCATGGATTTCCTGTCCTCTGTTTTTATATCACAGGAAACAGCAGTACTGTGGGCTGGTGTTAGCTTTGTTGTCCGTCAGCATGAATCCATATTTCTCTTTCTCTTTCTCCTACATATTTCTCTTTATCTGTACACTGTTTCCTGTGCCACACTGCTCTGGGTATATTCCCTCCCCCACTCAGCAAAGATGTTCTCTTTTTCTTGTCCAAACACCCAAGTGCTTAGTTTAATAGAATGACTCCATTGCATCCAGATGCTGCTTTGCAAACATCAGATGCTGACTTCTGTGATGAGGTCACAGGTGAAATTTCCCTTCAGTGTTGACCCTGTTCGTGCATCAGCACTGTACAGTGGAACAGTGCACCCCTGTGCCTGCTGATCCTTCCTGCAGTCAGATAGGGTCAGAGCTGAGACATGCTGTTTGCAGGTTATCCATCTGTCCCGTTGTCGTGGATGCAATCTCTCAGGAATGAGGGAATTGTGGAATCCTCTTATCTCTTTTCTCTTTCTGGTGACAAAGAGAGAACACCATTGACATGATGTGTGAACATAGATGAGACCATCATTCACTGTATTGTTCAGTGATTGGCCCCTTAAATAAGCACTTAGCAACAAGACAACATATTCTTTGAGTGTGTGACTGAGCGACACTGTCAGAGCATGAACAATGTTTTCCTCAGCTGAGCTGTTGTGTGCTGCAGTCCATCATAACTGGCTTTCCCAGGCCTATTTGGGTTAATCCACTGTTACATAAGGCTGCTTGTAATGACTCTGTGTGTTTTGCTTCAGGTGATGGGCTTAATGGTACACATGCTGACTTCCACTTTCCGCTCCAGTGCTATGCATAGCAGAGCAAGACTACTTACACACACACACACACACACACACACACACACACACACACACACACACACACACACACACACACACACACACACACACACACACTTTGAGGTCTAGAATAGAAGCTTTATGTTCTGAAGGGTCCTGTAATACTTTCTTCACCTGTCATGTGATGTGTGTGTGTTTTGTGTGTTGTCACACAGAGGATGTCCTCACAAAGGATGCAGGAGAATGTGCGATCTGCCTGGAGGAGCTGGTTCAGGGAGACACCATCGCTCGCCTACCCTGCCTCTGCATCTACCATAAAGGGTAGGAAGCTGCTTCAGTTCATTTCTCTTATGGAGAATCACTACATTAATAACACCTGATGCATCATGATTCATGAGTCACATTTCTACTGTTACTTGAAGTAACAACATTATAGGTTGTCATACTTAGTGTTAGCGACACCCCCTGACCAACCAGTTTTAAAAACTCTGCTGTTTAGTCTGTAAAACTTGTAACTGCTGCAACTGAAAATTACAACTACAGAAAGCTGAGCCATGAAAAATAACCCTATAAAATAAGCAGCTGGGCAGAATAAATGATATTCAGACATGTAAAGTTTTGAGCTTTTATATTTATTTTTAAAGAGTAAAGTGGTGCTGGCCTGTTCGAACAGCTTTCTTTAAAACATTTATCTTATCCATAAACAGGTTGATGCAACAAGTGATTTTCCATCATATCACTCGGTACAACTGATTGATGGTGTATAAATGAACTTGACTAATTACAATTACAATGTGACATTCAATCTGTGTTGTAGCTGCATCGACGAGTGGTTCGAGGTGAACAGATCCTGTCCAGAGCATCCATCAGATTAAAGCTTGTTTGCACAGGTGACATGTTTTCAAACTGATGATTTCCTATGGAAGCCCTGTAAGGCAAGTGATTCCTTTTCTTTGCTAGGATCATTTTTCATCCCTTTCCCCCATCTGTAAAAGCAAGTCCAAGAGGCTTAGAGGTTTTTTGGTGGATAAAAACAACCAGTTGAAATATATATTCAAGTGTATACAAAAAAGATATCCTGGCAAAATCATTTGTCTCTGAGGGCCTCTGTGTTTTCTAGATAACCATTATTGGTATTAAAAACTATGTTGATAATAATTTTTCCAACTCTGTTGCTGCAGGTAGTCCACAGTGTGGATGCTGGGAGTCTGCCGGACACTGTGACCACTGTGATTAGTTACTCACCAACTGCCCTCACCCCTAAAAATAATGTAGTACCATGGTGTGCCAAATCTCATTAAAGCAATCTTCAGGAATACAGACTTTGTGTTTATGTTTGCACATCCATGCTTAATCTCAGCCTGGTCCTCTGTGCAGCCCCAACAGTCAGAGCCACATCAGGCATCACCACGGGCAGGACAGCTAGGGACAGCAGGTGTCTGTCAGCTGATTGAACACCAGGATGCAGGAGGTGGATTGAGGATCCCCTACCCTTCACCACCCACCCGTAGCCCCCCTCCATTGCTGTCCCTCCCCTCCTCCTTCAGCGTCAGTGTCTACCAGTGCCTTGTTGTAATGATGCCCAGCCACAGCAGGGCAGCACTGAGAAGTCTGGACTGCCAGTGGAGCCTGAGCTGACTGCACAGGACCATCAGGATCATCTCAACACAACGGGACAGCATCAGAGACATGTCTGCATCAGCAGCTCAAACACTTTCAGAATTGACATTGCTTCAAAAGTGGTGCCAACACACATGTACACACACATATACTCACACTTACACATATACTTACACACACAATCATCAGTGCTCTTTCTTGGTAAACTATGTGGTGGTTTTCAGGTACAGAGACCTGTTCTCAGACCTGGACAGGATGTCTGAGTTGACCTGAACCTGCAGCAGCTTCTTGCTGCTAGGGAGCAAAAAATATTTTCTCAGTTTAGTTCCCATTGATGAGAACATTGTCTTGTTTCAACTGGGTTATATTTTTCATGTTGCAATAATATATGACTAGATAGGGAAGCGTCTTATCATGTTAGGAGAGAAATTTCTTATATTAAAGAGATTAGCTGATTTTGTGAAATAATGAGATGTAATATGAACAGAAAAGTCACATTATAATAACAATAATTCAGCGTCTAGTAATAACAAACACAAATATTTTTTTTCTTCTTTGTCAAATTTGCTTTTTGTCCAGCTGTTGTCTTTTAGTTTTAAGATAATAATGTTCAGAAAGAGGCAGATTTCAATCTGAATACCATATATTAACTAAACAATCTAAACAATCATGTTTGTATTAACAGAACAGGTTCTTCCTGAAGAGTAAAAAATGTTTTGAATTTTACATTTGCTGTATTGTCATTGTTCTGTGCCAGGTCAGTGATCTTCACAGTCCAGCGTCCTTCTAACAGGTGAGACAAAAGTGGCACACTTAGAAATTGAAAATAAAATGTTGTTGTTTTTTTTTAAACCTAATGCATCTTCTGGAGCCGTTTCAGAGCAGAAAACACACAACTGCTACTTGGTTATTTAATCTGCTGACTGCCTGGCATCTGTTTAAAGGACCTGTGATTGTCACTGACAAAGCCATTAGTTGATGTTACTGTGCATTTCGTGGAAATAGCCACTGACCAAATGTGAACTTCATAACATTGTTTCCTTTCAGTATTTTGGGCTGATGGGTTTGATATGATGATGATCATGATGTGGTTTATGGTTGGCTCCTGGGCCCTAAGGCCTTCAGGACCACATTTACTTACAGTTGTAATCGCAGCAGGTAGACTAAGGTTGTTCCTTTACTACAACACTGACAGACTGCAGCTTACCTCTGATCCTGGCACCGTCAATCAAAATTCCAATTTAAGTGTTTGTTATGCTGGAGTGAGGGAACCTTGAATACCTGGACCTGGCAAATAGATGTAGTCCTGCTCTGGGGTTGGGTTTGCCTGAAGACCTCCACCATGGAGAAAAAGAATTCATTTTAAAAAAGAGTTTACTTTTTTTTTATCTTCCCAGGAAAAAATTCAAGAGAGTAAAATGTTACAAAATTGACACTGGCAAAAAAAATTCACTGGTCTTTCACGGCTTCCGAGACAAAATCCAAAACAAGTTGCAATGCCTCGTGTAAAATGAATGAGACTTCATGTGTCATTAGAATCATCAAGAGAGTTGTAAGTCACTGAACTTCTTCAGACGCATTATATAAAGAAGGATCCAGCATTTATGGGATTTTGAACTGCACTGTGGGCTGTTTCTTTCTTATTAACCCAATGGATTTACTTTCATAAATGACTGGAGTATCCCTTTAAAGTATCAGATGAACCTGTGATGAAAACAGTGAGTTATCCATCCTGACACACTCATACCTACTGTTTATCATACTGTAACACAACAGCCGCCCAGAGATCAGCTGAGCCCTATGATACTCCTCCAACACACAGTGGTGAGGTGGGAGCAGTGTGGTCTCGGATCATCCAGGCTGAATTACCAGCATCTCACAGGAGTCAAACAGCACCTTCAGGTTCAGTATGACTGGACTGATTGTGATTTATGGTCATTTTCACAGCTGGTTTCCTGTGATGTCTTCTCTTCTCATCTGTGTTTGTGACTTTTAGAGGAAACTTGCAGCAGATCAGGCCTTAATAGATACAATGACACTCGAGCATATGTCCTTGTGTTTTTATATTGTCAATAACAGCTGCCCCTGACAGTAAATGATTCCTCCTGCTCAGCCACAGTGATACAACTAAGCCCTGCACTTTATGATGAACATTAAGAGATGCATAGGAAAAGGCCATTGTTAAATTATTCCACTAAAAGAAACAGGTGCTGTACAAGCTTCTGAAAAATGACAAAATGTATGTATTTGTTTTATTTGGTGTTTGTGAATCTTTCATGACCTTCCTCAGTAGTGCGGCTGTAATGGTGTTTTAAAATGTGGATACAAGAATCTAGAATGGTATGTTTATCCCTCTGGGGTCATTCATTTGAAAAAATCTCATGTTCTCAGATGTCATAGGAAACACATATTTTACCCATTAGACAGATTTCAATGATTTTGACTGAGGATGAGAAATTCACACTTTCAGTGTCATATATTACATAATTAAAAAGACTTTGATGCTATTGCTACCACTGGTGTAGTTCAGCAGGATTTTAGCATGTTCACACATGTGAGTCATTTTATTGCAAAGAAGATATTTTTCCCAGCCAGTAATTTGGAAATTGAAGCTATCATGATTTTTGAGGGACTAACATATACAAAAGAGAAATAACTAAGGAGGATAAGTTCCAAGTTTAGTTACTGTATCCACATTTGAAATGTGCAGTTGATCAATTTCTTTGAGCTTTTCTCCACCAATCAGCAGACTCCTGGTCTTGATCACCTGTCTGTGAGCACTGCACCTACACAAATAATTATACTCCATCTCCAGGACAATTTGAGCAGCTCCATCCACTGAGGAGATAAGATGAAGGACATGGACTTTGGATTTTGTTTGTCAAAGAATCGATCAGGTAGAGACACTGTGCAAACAAGTGATTCTCAGAGACAAGTCTGGGGATGGGGTCCCCAAAAAGAACAAAGTTTATTGACTCAGTGATGAAATGTGTGTATTTTGGTCATGGGTTTCACAGAAAAAATCTTATCAAATGGGAGTACATGGTCTTATTTATGTCCTTGGTAGAAAAAAACAAAACACTTTAGCCACTTATATACTCATGATGAATAGCCTGTAAGACCAATCAGATCTTACCTCTCACTTCTGCTCTTGTCTCCCTCTTTTGTGTTCCTCTGGTCTGTACTGTGGTTGATACAATTTTGTGTCACATTTGCTTTAGCAGCTACCATCACCTCAGGCTGGGGCTTCCTCTATATGCACATGCAGTAAGAAATCCCTAGTGTAGAGTTATATTGGAGTTTGGTGAGCTCACACACTGCCAGTGTGGTGGAAGTGTGTTAGGGATTGGGAAGGTCATGTGTCCAAGCCTACAATAAGCCTTATATGAACTACTATAGAATCAGTCAAGCACTTTTTAGTGTGTTTATGATTTATTTCTTGCCAGTTCTGAGCCCCAGCAAGCATTACCTAATAACATGAAAAGGAGAATGTGAGAAAAACAGCAAATATACAGTTAATTCAAACTTTGTAAATCTATGTACAAAAATGAGTGTGAATCCTTTGGATACCAATCATTCTGTTAGTTACTGAATTTTTATTCCATGTTGTGTTTGAAGCTAATCAGAATTTTTAAGTAAAACTCCATATGTTGAATCAGCCTGAATCAGAAGTCGTGTTCTGTTCCATTTCTCCACACAACATAGATCTGACACAGAAGGAGCTTAGTGATGGATCAGACAGGAGGCTAATGCTCATTTTATTCTAGTCAGAAACCTTTGTTCACAAAGGAACCCCGACTATGATGACTGGCTGTATAAGATTAATGTTGGTAACAGTCATATTAATGTGATACAGAATACATTCTTGATGTTTTCGTTTTTATAAAATTTGAAATTACAATTTCACCCGGAGGTCGCCATTTTATTGGCAGTGACGTCAAATGGTTGCCCGCATATTCCACTGGTCCCGTTTTTATGATTTAACAGCAACAAACATGTCGTCTGTCCAACCATTTCAATTCGAACCCAAACGAAATGTTTGTGAGGATGACAACACACAAAATAGGTTTCAATCTGAGCCTCAAAATGAAGAAAATCAAAGACATGAGGAGGCCAGAGTACAACTGAGTCTGCATAACAAGCGGAGCGCTTGTGTTGTCCAAAGCGCCAGTTTCCAAATCAGCTGCTCCAGCTATCGACGTATGATTGACCGTATTCCAGTATAAATTATTTCAGAGATTAGCATTATATTGTTCAGAGATGAGCATCATAGTCGCCATCACAGCACACAAGAACTTTGATGCGGTGTGCCTTAGCTGGGACGTATTATGGGCTGCCCTCATCAGCCTCCATGACCGGGAGAGTGCTGGCCTTCCAAATCGGAACCGAGTCACCAACAGGTAGCCTAAATCAAAACATTACCCCCTGATCATATAATCCAGTGATTGTTTTTGGAAACTGCATCCAAACGCAGCACAATGTGGAGCTGTGATGATACTACCGAAAGGTAAACATACGCCGGCCACGGCTCTTCTCCCAAGTGCAACCTTTTTATGTCACTGTCCCCAGGGTGCACTGTGCAGGGAGAATAATGGCTGCCTCTGTAGATAAAAATATATACTAAACAATGTGGATTTTTAAAACAATGACAATAGTTTATCTGTTTTGAAAAACATATTTACATATTCGAGAACAATCATGGTTTATTCAGGCCTATTGGTAATAATAGTCGGGTTCCTTTTAAATCAGTCACTGACTGTGACTGACTGTGGTGATGGTCCAGTTACTCACACCAGTGTAAGTATATTCAACAGGCAGGGACAATTACATGGCAAAGAATGTGGAGTGAAAGATGCTATCACATTGGATTATGAGGAATTGTGGGACATCTTGGACTCTGCCACTTCTAATGGTTCATATTTTTCTGACCCATAAGGATATTTTGGGGGGTTTTAAGGACCAAAAACCATTTCAGTGCAGCCTCACATCTCCTCCCTCGGGCTTCTCTTTTGGAGTCATAGTAACAACTTGTCAGTGAGCCAATCAGAGGACAGGAGCCTCTTTACTCCCCTCAGATTCACTGACTATTTCCTGAATAATCCAAGTAAAAATATGGCAGATCTCAAGTCACCATTCAGAGAAACCAAATCTTGTAATGCTGGACGGTGCCGCGAGGTCTGTGGGGCCTGGGGATTGGCTGGGGGTTAGTCACTGCTTTGTTGTGATATCACAAAGTTGCAGAAGTCCTAACAGTTAATTTAAAAGCTCTGTTTCTGAATACAGTATGGGAGCATTTGTCGGTGGACTGAGGCTTTCATACTATTATTAATGCATCAATATAGACAACATGCACCAATCTTCAGAAAATATCAGATTCACTGTCAGAATGAACTATTAAAAAGTGAAATATTATTTTTTTAAAATCACATATGGTCAAGTGTGACATCCAAATCACATGAGCTGCTATAGGATTTTGATAAAAGTGCATAAGTACATAAAGGTTCATTTGCACCTTCAAAATGCCACAGATTTGAATGTGAGCATGGACCACTGTTTGTCTCTATACGTCAGCCCTGTAATAGGCCCCCACCACCCCAGCTGTAACTTTACAGTGGGTGGACTGACATATCCCTGGGTTTCAAACCATCTCTCTACCAGGTTTGATTCATGTCCCTGCTGTTGTTCACCTGACCTCACTGTCATGGCACACAGGAACACCACATTTAGGTTCCTTAGTAATCACTTATATTTTGTGTATCTCTGCACATCTCTCACACAAATAGTAAACATTATGATGATGCTGTCACCGTGCCTGAAGCACCTGCCATGTTCACATTGTGAGACAGTTAATTAATAAATAACAATGTTACTGTGGTGATTTTAGACATTTAGTTTGTGGTTTGTGGAGGCGTGTCCTTTTTCTTTGTTTTTCAGGCTGGGTGTGGTCTGTTGGCACTGGTTTCCTCACCTGCGTGTCATCAGTCATTTACCCCAGTATAAAGCCTCCAGCCTTTCCACCACTCCTCGCCAGATTGTCTACGTTCCCTCGTGGTATACCTGGCTCGTGAAAATTCTAGTGTTTCAAACTAGTGTGTTTCTTTGATTGCAAAACTTGCATTTTTTACGTCACCTGCTTTCTCCTCTCCAGGATCTCCAGCTCCAGTGCCGCAGCTATCTCACACCCAGCCTCCACCACTTCACTCTGTTGGACTCCAGGCTCCTCTATTCACCAGCAGCCACAGCCTCACCCATTCTCCCTAAGCCCTCACCTCGGACCCTCCTCTCCAGCACCTCCAGGCCCCAATCCCAGACCGGACCCCCTTACGCTCATTAAATCCCTTCTTTCTTCTCAAACTCCGTCTCTGTGTTCTGCATTTGGGTCCTGAGTAAATCAAATCGCCACAACTTCTCCTTTAATACATTTTTAAATCTCACTATAATAGATGATGTTTTATAGTGTATTAAACTATGAAATGAAACACGAAACATATTATAAGCCTGTTTTGAAAGAACACGAAGGAGGCCAGACAGCAGATTGTAGTCAGTCTTTATTTGAGGTAAATACGGGTCATCCGGTTCTCAGCTGGACACGTTCTCAACATCTGAGGAGGATTCATGGGGAAATCCAGGCGTGAAATCCAAAAGCCCTTAACTGCTGGAAAACTGTCCAAACTGTTGGAAAGAAAAACAAAATATCTGACGGAGACACAAAATTTCAGACGAGACAGAAACACAGTGGACTGTCAGCTGTCGGTAATCAAACAACACAGTCTCTGTCAGAATGAATAAAAAATATCAAACATAAAAAAGAAAACACACTTCACAAACACCCAGTTTCTCCTGTCAAATAGAAAACAACAGAATCAAAAAAAAGGCTTTTCAGTTCATCATCTGATTTTAGACAAATTAGTTTATGAGAATAAAAATACACCTTCATAAAATATGAGAAATATATTAAACACATCTTTCAACAGTATTAAAAGAAGTCAGCAACTGAATCTGAAGACGGTTCACTCATTCCTGCTCTTAACTCACTACAAACAATGAATGGAGACAATTCACAGATGAAGGTTATATATCAGAGAGATGGTGTGGTTACACAGTGTAAGGAAAATATTCATTAACTGCAAGAAAACATGAGCCACAGTGAGGATGCTAGTGAAGATGATGATATCAAACTAAGATGAACGTCAGACTGACAAATAAATTATAATATAATTATAATATCTGTTTATTATTTGAAGTAAATCAACAGCAGGAATGAATTAACTTCTGCACACAAATCTAGTTCTGAATGAATAATAACACTAATACTACCACTGAATTTACAGCAATGTCACGTTTAAAAACCACCTCTGTCAATCATCACGTCATGATCTAAATTCCCTCTTTGAAAATTGTAATAATCAATTCAAAGTTTTGCAATTTTAAAAGTATAATTTCTGGTGAATATGAAGATCAGTATGTACATGAGTTAGGTACCAAATATTCAAAAACATTGTTCATCAAACCTGTAGGACCAAACTGATACACGGCAAAAGTGCATTGTGGGTATAGTGTGTTCCCATGTATCTCAGAAAGCCCCCACACTTGAAGGGACACAGACTGTCTAGTTTTGTTTTTTTGTCTCTTAGTAGGTGTTTCATTGACTTTCCAGCAACCACTTCAGACAGGGGCCCCCAGGGGCCCGTCACATGTCAGGCCCCAGGCCTGTGTCCAGTCAGCTTTGTTCACAGATCTGTCTGCTCGGTGGTATCAAACAGACAGTGTCACCATGACGATGTGTATTGTTTTTCCATTCTTTTTTCTTCTTTTCCTCTTTCCTGACCTGTTTTGAACTCTTCTCACTCTTCGCCTGTAATTCTTTTTTCATTTCTCTTTTCATCCATTTTCCTTTCTTCTCTGTCTTCCTCCACTATTCCCAGTTTTTGTATTTATTCTCTTCTTCCCAAACTCGTTCCTTAAATCGTTATCCTCCTGTCTTCTCTTTCTTTCTCCAACTTTTTTCTTTTCTCAGCTTCACTGAATTCTAACCAAACTCTTTCAGTTTAGCTTTGATTGAGCCTCTGTCTTGTCTCCTGATTCCTCACATGTCCCATCAATCAAACCCAGACAGGTTCATACATTGCTGTTGCCCCGTCAGTCTCAGTCCCTCTTTCTTATCCATATTAGTCCAAAGCATTAGAATGATGTCACACAGGTCATCTCGTCGGCAAGTTCATCCTCATCACGGCCTGTCCTGATTGGCTCCTCATCGCTGTAGAGCGCGGTGGGATCAGCAGTGGCATTTCCAAGGAAGCCATGACTCCCTGAGCCAAGCAGGTCGCTGGCGGCCAATTCCATCTCATCCACTGTCATGTGACACGCGTCGGCAATCTCTCGCTTTGCAAACGCCACAAACTTTGGATCCCGAGCATAAAGACCGAGACCCTCAGAGATCAGAACCTGCAGAGAGAAGAAAAATCAGTGACTGTAGTCTGACATGCGGCCGTTGATCAGTAATCAATTGATGCATCCTCACCGCTTCCACAAGACTGTCGGCTGATCCTCGTTTCTCAGTGAACTGCGCCCCGAGCTGAGAGGGAACCCTGAGCGTGGTGTAGGCTCTGTACGGCGGTGGTGCTGTGGGAGAAAACAGGAACCGTTCCACAACGTTCTGATCTCAGTCTCATAAAAACTAATCAGTGTTTCACTTCAGTTACTTATCCCTCCTACCTGATGTCCCCACAGGGCCACCGTACCAGGCCGGTCTGGGTGCTGCACCTGTCACACTGACACCTAATGGATGAGCAACAACAGTGTGAATCAACACAGCACTAATACTTGACTTATGACAGACGTTGGTCACGTGACCACGTGATCACATGAACAGTCTGCATGTTACACCATCACCATGGTTACTCTCACATGATTAAACTGAAAGACAGTGGCAATTTCTTCCAGCGGTTTCTCCAATCCAACAGGTGGATCCTTCATGGCCCAACCTATCCCAAGGAATTATTGCCCAGTGACACTAACAAAAACAACACTGACAGGCACATGTCACTGTCAATACGTGATTAAATGTAAGAACTGGGTTGAAGCTCAGTTCAGCAGCTAACAGTACAACTGTTATACGTCAAGTTTGCTAGGCAACAGCTGATGTCCCACAGTGTAAATCTTTCATACTGTAGGTCTTCTCTTTTCAGTCTAGCCAGCGTGTGAACACACCGTTAGCTCCGGGACATGAGAACATCTCTTACAGGGTCTACTCTCCTCACCTCTTCCTGCTCCTCCCTTCTTCCCCTCACCCCCGTGTCCTCCTCCTCCCCAGGGTGGACTGCCTTCCTCCTCCACTAGGATGAGGGGAGCGTAGAGGAGGCGTCCACGGCGAGGACATGGGTTCGCCCAGGAAGCAGAGGAGGCTGCCGAGGAGCGACCAGAGGAATGACGAGAGTCATAATTGTTGTACGTCTGAGAAGGAGGACACGTGGTGAGAAGGGGGAAGTTAGAATCTCCAGAAGAAGAGCGTTCCTTTGTGCTGTGTGTGCGTGCGTGTCACCTGTGTGCGTGCACGGCGTGGTGGAGAGGTGGGGTGGTACGTCCCAGGGATGGGCAGGTCATCGCTGCTCCCTTGTCTCCTCAGACACTGGATATTAAACGAGGGTTTCCGACCTGACGGACGACAGCAAAACAAACACACTGCATCACTCTCCTGTCACCACTGAGATGTGTCTGACTTAGGTCAGATCAAAATTTAGCAACAGGAAACTGAGTCAGTGGAGAATTCACTTTAACGTCCCATCATGAGTTCAGTCAGAATAATTCTTCTCACCTGTGGGTGTGGCAGGAAGTAGGCGTCTGCGGGTTGTCCTCCTGCCGTCGTTGTAGCCGTTACCATAGCTACTGTTGTTGTAGGGGGCGTGGCCATCGTAGTGGTCTCTGTACAGAGGAGGCTCATCAGGGTAATGCCTGAAAAAACAACACACACACACACACACACAGGTTTGTTTGTTCATCAGTACACCTGTGTCTGTCAGTGAACTTGTCTGGCTGTCTGTCTGTCAACATATCTGTCAGTGGACCTGTCTCTGGAGGTGATGCTGTCGTTGTCCTCCTCTCTGCTGTAGTAACCCTGCTCTCCGTATGCCTCCATATCCCCGTTCCTCCAGTATCTGTCCCTCGAGTCCCTCCTGCTGAACAAGCACAGAGTAATTGGCTGAAGTACCTGTCATTCAATACAAATGCCGACAGACTCCTGTTAAAGCCTCTCATAATGGTTGTATGTAGGCCTACCTTCCATGATGTTTGTAGTATGATGGTCTCTTGTGGGCGTGGTCCAGCAGGCCGTTCTTCACTGATGGGTGGTGGTGATGATGATGATTGACAGACGACCTCATGTTGTCTCCACGGTAAATATGTTCATCGTTTTCGCTGCCATTTGGCATCTTGGTGAGAGAACCAACCCGGTGGATCAGACCTCCATTGGACACTCCTCCATCACCGACAACGCCACCAGGACCTGTGGACAGACAGGATGGGGGTGTGTTATTGTCAACATGACAGGTACATGATGTAAAGTGTCTGTTGTTGTTGCTGTTTACCAGTGGGTGTGGTCAGGATGGAGCCTCGTCGATCTTTCTCTGGACCAAAGCCATTTTCACCCTGCAGACACACACGGTCAGAAGCTGTGACCTTTGACCTGTGATATCAGAACTTGAGTATTTCCAGTGTGTGTATAAGAAGACCTTGTATGCAGTGTTTTCCTCCAGCTCCTCGTCCTCCATCATGGCGTCCTCCTCCTCTTCCAAGTCCTCATTCAGAGCCAGACGCATCTCTGGACCCAGATCCTGCAGCGTCTTCAGACCGGCTTTACACAGCTACAAACATACACAATAATACACGTTGTGTCCCGTTGTCATGGTTACTGTCACACTAACATTTACAGCTACACTTACAGCTTCTTAGACGGTCTGTGGTGACAGTAAGATAGACTTTCAGTAATCTAAATATTCATAATCCAGACACACAGGCCACGTACACGGAGGATCTGTTTCCTGGTTCTGACATCACAGACAAGGCTCACATCAATCAAATAAAACTCATGTTTGACCTGGACAGCAGACGGGTTGGCGGAGTCGGACTCTCCAGGCAGAGCTCCTTTTTCTTTCCTCTTCCTGAACTTCCTGAAATAATCTTGGATCAGGAAAGTGGCGTAGAACTTCCCGACTGTCACTTCCTCCTCTGCAGCAGGAAACAGGAGAGTTGAGTGAGGGCTGTTCACAGGAACACCATTACTACTATCACTATCAGTACCATCACCATTGTTACTACTGTCAGTACTGTCACTATTGTCACTATTATCACTACTGTCACTACTATCAGTTGTAGTTCCTGCTGAATCAACACTTGCAGTAGTATTTGCAGCGGTATTAGTACCTTCATGTGGTGGTATGACCTCATCCAGTAGTTTTGGTTTCATTCTTTTCCAGATCTTCTTGATGATTACCCTCAGTTCTTCATTTTCCTGGTCAGGGTTACCTAGCAACAGCACACAGTGGGAGGGGTCAGATTTGATTTATGGCCAAAGACTGTGACTTATTGCCTGCCATTAACAGACCTGTAGTTGGTTGCCACAGTTACATGTGGTGAGGATGTTGTTATAGTGTCAGTTTTTTCCACATACAACTATCTTGATCTCTACTGTAGATATAGTAGAACATTGTGGTTGAATCAGAGATGGGTCAGCTGGCATGAAGCTGACAGGGCCTAAACTGTTTCCAGTGAGTGTTGGGGGTCATACATTTAAAAGTACTCTTACCTTCAGTCTTGATCTTGAGGGCGGTGCGAACCAGGGCAAAGAGTGTGGCGTTAAAGGTCACCATCCCATCAGCGTTGAGAGGCATGTTCATCGCTACCAAACGCTGACAGGGAGAAGATTAGTTCTATGTCAGTAAAGCTCACCAACAGCATCTCACTAACGCCAGATCGCTCCCTGATGATTATAACCGAGACCTGGCTCCACAGCGGGATCCCTGATGAGGCTACAATGCTGGCAGGTCTTACAGTGCACCTGGCAGACAGGAACAGAGACTCCAAGACGCAAGAGCAGAGGAGGACTGTGCATATACTCCAATAATTAGTGGTGCACCAACCCAACCACCAGCCAACTGGATGATGTCATCTCTGAGTGCAGAGCGTAGCCGCAGTATGGCTCATTCACTCAGCGACGGCTGGCTTGTTTACCTGTATACTCTGGCTCAAAACGGTAAGGATGTCCATCATATTCAAAGTCGTCGTCCACAACCTCAAAGTCTGACAAATATTCAGCCATGTTGCACAAAACTAGCAGGAGCAAATTCCACGTAAACAAGCCGACCATCGCTGAGTGAATGAGCCGTACTGCGGCTGCGCATGGCACTCAGAGATGACATCATCATCCAGTTCAGAGGTTAGTAGGTCAATCTACAGACCCCGGATGACGATAACAGGTAACTCTGGACTCACAGTGAATCATAACAAAATGTTGGTGAAATGAACGAGTTTGTGTTATTTAGAGGCTGCATTCTCCGTGCCCCATCACTCCCAACATATGGATATACACGGATCTCGAATGGATCTAAATATTGTCCGAAGGACTCGTCATGACACCAAAGTTATATGGGTGAGTAAACGACAGTAATTTATGCCACATAAAAGGTCCAGGTTGTAAAAAATGGAAGTTCTCCTTTAAGGCAAGGCAATTTTATTTGTACAGCCCATTTTCACTGGTCAATTTCTTTGCAGGCCTGCAGCTCCCTGAGAGAATGGATTTTTTTGGTTCCTTTTGCTCTTCACATTGTGTCGGTCGTACTATTGAGCCATAAAAACCATCTAAATGAAAGCACAGAGGTGACTGTACTTCTTGAGGACACTAAAGAAAAGTTACCAGCACTTGAGGATTGCACAATATCTGCTGCCCATGTAGGGTCACAAATACTGCACATTGCTGCCCTTCGGGAGGCGATACAAGGCTATGAGAACTGGCACCCAGGTTTCTCAATAGTTTCTACCCAAGTGCCATTAGAATAACAAACTCTTCCATGCAATAACCTACAGTATGCTTCCCATTATCCAAGATGGGCAGTATCACTTTAAGATGTGCAATCATTGCACTGCTGCTCCTATTTAAATATATTTTTTATTTTTTATTTTTTTTAAACTAAGTGTATTCTATGTTTTTATTGTCGCTGGTTATGGTTTCTATCTGTTGTCTTACTGTTTGTGTGCATTTAGTTGTACTACCGTACAATGACAATAAAGGCGTTGATTGATTGATTGATTGATTGATTATGATCTTACAACAGTTACTGGGTTAGAGACGTCGATAACCCAGAGTGGAGCCCTGTGGGACACCAGGACTGACGTGTGTGTGTTGGGGAGCAGCATGTTGTACCTTACAGGCCACTCTGTGAGGACAGAGCTTTCCAAAGCCCAGGGGAGGCTGGATCCTCCGGAGCAGAGCCACAACGTCCAGGTGTTTGATTCGACCCCTGAGCAAAGAGCAAAGAGAGGACCATAAATTATTAACACGAAATATCTCCACCTGATTCTGCACCTTCCACCTGCTCCCAGTGAGTGTGTGTGTGTCATACTTGGCCTCTGGGTCATATTCAGACCAGATCCTCTTAAACTCGTCCAGATGATGTGGTCCCAGAATTGACCAATCACGTGTCAGATAGTCAAAGTTGTCCATGATGACAGCAACAAACAGGTTGATAATCTAAAGCATGGAAATGCAGTCAGAAACACAGTGTTAACCTCTGTG
>OMNW01035628.1:10396-26086 GCA_900303245.1 Selene dorsalis
CTTCACTCCAAAAGACCTCAGCCTCCTGAGCAGATAGAGTCTGCTCTGACCCTTCTTATGAAGTGCAGTGTAGTTGTCAGTCAGTCCAGTTTGTTGTTCAAATGAACACCCAGGTGCTTATCAGATGTAACCATCAGTGTCCCTTCCCTGGAAGTTCACTGGTGAGGGGGATGGGTGTTTACGCCTGTGGAAATCCACCACCAGCTCTTTAGACTTCCCTGTATTGATCACTAATACAACAACTGCATTTAAAACTCACACACACACACACAGTGATCTTGTCAGAGTGCAAACACTGTTTGGTTGACATCTTCCTCATTCTCCTGTTTGGTTTACTGCACTTGCCGGAGTGAGACAAACCGGATCTTTATAATTCCTGTTGAAGCATCCACTGACTTTGCTTTGATCTCAAAACAACTCACTGTCTTCTCAAAGCTGTTTAAGTCTGGATCTCATATTTATTTCTCATCATCGAGGTGTTTCCCTCCATGGAACAATAGCTCACTATATCATTATTATCATCATTCTCATTTTATTTTTTATAGATTGTTGACTGTCTCTGTAGATCATAAGAAAAGCTCAATCCCATCATCATTTTTTCATATTCTGATGTATAATGTGAAAACTCATGCAGCTTGCAACCTGCACCCACACAGCTGTATGCACTGCGTTGCTGCCAGATGATAAGTCAACTGGATAATTGAATGAATAAGCAACTACACAGGTGTTCCTATAACTAAGATAAAGGAGTGAATGTGAAACTGAAATGTGAAGTGACCCTTGCTGAGCTAAAACATGCAGCATATTTTCTAGTTTAACAGTGATCAGGAGGAACAAGGAAGTAGACGTGGCAGTCGGAGATATTCGCATCGTTATCTTAATGCATGAGAAGGATGGTGAGGAATTCCTGTGGCCGGTTTTGAGGCAGAAGCCATCCGACAACAACAACACCGAAGGGATTTTAGGTAGGTGCTTATACAGGAAGCTGCTCGTTCTTGTATGTACGTCTGTGCACCATGTAAAAGTGTTGCATTTGCTTTCATGCTTTAATATCGGATCAACAATGGATTGAATCAATAATTGCATCCATTTTGGAGCTTGATAAAAATCTAATATTTGAGTTGTGATTTATTAATTGGAATCTTAACAGTTTAATTTCTTTATCACGTGTCCTTTGTGTGCCCAGGCCTAAGTCCAGCGGTTTATGAGGAGGTGCAGCAAACTCCCTCAGTACAACTGAAGATCAAAGACCAGGAGATTGACGTCACCAGGTGCGATTAGTCAGTACTAATGGAGAGTGATAGAATTATTATTAAGTTAGCTGTTTACACATGAAACATTTAGACTACAGTGTCACCTGGGGAAAGCATTTGAGATAAGAAAACAAGCTCTTTATCAAGAAAATGTGGAGACTGTGCAATTCATTTGACATGTGTTTTCAAGACACAACCAATTATTATGACAAAGATTATAATAATATGTCTCTCTGTTGTGTAGATCCAGTGCTGATGACTACAGTATTGCCTCTCCCACCACAGTGGACTGCTGGTTCATACCTGCCAAGTCTGCCCTGCAGAGGCCCCTGGATAATTTCATCATCACACAGCTTTAACTGGGAAGCATGTTGAATCACTTTACTTCAGTTAATTCAGAATAGAAGTTAGACAAATCATCATGGACAAAAATGCTCAACATGTTACAAACCTAAAGAAATAAATGGCTTCCTACATATTTGGTTGTGTCAAACCTAATCGTGTCATATGTAATGAATGTAGTGAACTTAATTATTTCTTATAATAATGTAATTCAAATTTTATTAAAAATATTGAAATACAATAGTAACATAAGGACACAATACAATACAAGACACTACCAGGACAATTTACACAAACAAGACAGACTCAAGATAGGGGATGGGAGGGGGGCAAAGGTGGGGATGCAGTATTAACACTTTGGAGGTCATTGAATAACACACAAGAAAATTTACCAGCAAGAAGCATAATCAAACAGAATAGATATGGTGGCGCTGTATAGCTCAGTGGGTTGAGCAGGCGCCCCATGTGCGGGGGCCGCAGTCCTTGCAGCGGCTGGCCCCAGTTTGAATCTGTCTCTCTCTGCCTCCCCATTTCCTGTCTCTCTCAGCTATCCTACAGAATAGATACATATAGCTGGGACTTACGTAAATACAGATCAGTCCTTAAATATTTCTGCATAAATACATGGTTACAGTCAAAGACGGATGATCTTGGTACAAATTTTCCATATCGTCAGCCTAATAGCATATCTGCCTAACTCATTTTTTAGATAGAACCTAAAAAAAACCCTAAAAAAACTCATTTTTTTAGGTTTTCGGAAAAGAAGAAAAAACACTTTTTTCCAGATAATATCTGGTGGAAGTTACCATTGACGTATAAATAAAAAGTTCTTACAACTTTGCTGAAAAAAAGTGTTTTCCGAAAACCTAAAAAAATGAGTTAGGCAGATATGCTATTAGGCTGACGATATCTTACGTTGGGAGGAGGGCGAAATGTTGTGATGTCACAAAAGATCTTATTATGTCCCAAAAGCCTTCCTCCCTCCTGCCCAAGTCCCACAAGGCGGATGCAGCCTCTTCCATGTCTAAAAGACTTGGCAATTCCTCCAGCCAGTTAAAACAATCAGGTTTTCTAACTTTCCAGTTCATAAATATAATGCGTTTATTTTTTCCAAAAATAAACAAACAAAAAAAAACCTGATGAATTTAAAGGCTTTGTCTGGTGGTTTACCAGCTGCATATAAATAAACTTAATAAAACATGTTGAATAACAGCAACACAGGGTCAAGCTCTACATCATTACCAGAGGCTTTATAAGCTCCTACTTAGCAGCACTGTGCTGGCCTTTCTAGTCTGTTGTTGAAATAACCCCCACTTCTGATAAGTATCTAAGAATCTCAGTGCTTTACAGCTAATGAATGCTTTAAAGTTAATGAGTAACCACTGTATACATACTTAGAAAATGGGAAAGTTCAGGGTCAGTGTACACAGTTTGTTTTGAATCCAGTTTGAACACATTTCCCATGAGTGACAGGAAAACAGCAGTGTTGTATGCAGTTCAATGATATGTGGTCAAACCTGTTGAGCAGCTACATGTCAGCAGTGCATGCCTGGAGCACAGAACAAGTGCAGGTCAAAGGTATGTGGACTCTTCTGAGCAGAGGCAATAAACTTGTTCGTCAAGGCACAGTTTACTGGGAACACAAGATAAACTATATGTAACACATTTCAGCTAAGCTGTCAGCTATAAAGTCTCATCATTGTTTCAAAAGTTTAAAACTACTGTAATCTGCTGGACAATGGTGGAGTCTTGTTTTAAGTAGTAGTGAACTTTGACTGTTCAAAGGTGAGCTGGTTGCACAGACGAATTCAGGGCGGGGAGTTTCAATGCATTTTAACATGATAGGGGACTGTGCTGAGACTAAAGACTCAGAGACTAGAGATAGACAGAGAGAGAGAGAGAGAGAGAGAGAGAGCAGAAGAGAGGGAGCGGGGGAGGGTGGGGCGTCTCATGAGTCAGGACGCTGACATACTGTTTTCATGACACATTTCTTGGCTGCTCTGAGGTGTAGAGCTGACACTCCTGTGGAGAGGAAGCATTTAAAGAGGATCTCAAACCAAGTAAGTAACACATGATAGTGTCATACTGAGTGTCGTTTGAAACAACTAATATTACATTCATTACACGCCTGGATCTCAAATCTCTCATTGTTTGTATAATGCCTGGATTTCAGACTTTTCTGTTTCCAGTTATTACGTCCATTAAAGGATCTGTGAACTTGACACATCAAGTCAGTGTTACACAAGAAAACTGTTGGAGCTTGCTTGTTTGAAGTTGTATTCACGGCAGTGACAGAAACCCTACACCGGCACCGGTATTCATTTACAGTATGACTCTTTTCTCCCCCAGGAAATAAACAAAGGTGAAAACCTAGGAGGCGCCCACAGCAGTTCGTCATGATTCACTGATTGCCGCACAACTGTGACACTCCTTCCCTGGAAATCATCACTATGTTCATCTCCAACCCAGCAGCAGGATGGGGAGGAAGACTCTGGATGTGTTTAATATTTTCACGTTGCGTTTTGGAGATGAATCTGTGCAGACGGCTGCTATAGGACTCCAA
Organism: Selene dorsalis; assembly: GCA_900303245.1. NCBI lineage: Eukaryota > Metazoa > Chordata > Actinopteri > Carangiformes > Carangidae > Selene > Selene dorsalis. The sequence goes on from OMNW01035628.1 coordinate 14,555, forward strand.
CCTGTCTGAGTGTCCCCAGGAAACATGTCTTCACATGGATGGCTCATTTGGTGGGTTTCACTGACCGTCCTCTTGTCAGCCAGCGGTTTGGAGGTTCTGGAATATGACAGCGATGAAGTGGTCTGCTCACAGGTACTCCAGGGCACACAGCTTGGATAAACACACACTTCCTGTGCTGCGGTACAGTACAGACAGTTCTTGTTGACAGATTACACATTTAATTTTCTTAGAGTGTTAACCAACACTGCTCTGATTTTTTAATTTCCCCTCTCACTGATTTAGTGTTTGATTGTCAAACATTTCATTAAAAGCAGACAAAGGGTTACAGCCATCTACCAGCTTGTCACATTATAGTACTGTTGTACATCCAAATATTTGTTGTCCAGACTGACTGTGTAAATGTCAAATGTTGTTTTCTTCCAGGGTTTCTCTGAATGCACCATGAAGGATAAGATGCCCCTGCTGATGGATGACTATGATGATGCTGTGGAAGTTCTAAACCTGACAGCAAATTTCAAGTGGTGCTCAAAGAGCAGTGAGTTGTGCACTTTATGTCTGGTGATAGACACAGAGCTCCTCATCCATCTGGATAATGTCACAGAGGAAGAAGAAGACTCTGGGATTGATGAGGAGGAGGATGACAGTGAAGAGATGAGAAATCCAAAAGGTATAACAAAGGACTACATGCGGCCCTTTACTGTGACATCGCGTGCTATTAAATGAACATGAACCAGGTCATTAATTAATCTTAATGTTACTGTGAACTATCTCTCAAAGTCTACCACAGGATTTTAAGTGATTTCGTGCTGGACACAGAGCGTTATTTATTCATTTGTTTGTTTATTTGTTAACCAGGGACAGTGCACATTATCAATATAAATGTGCTGAAGTTAGCTAAATAGCTATTTTTCAGCTATTGGATTTGTTTTTATTAATACATGAGAATCAGCTTTTACTTTTCCATGTATTTGCTATAGTAGTTGCTATAGTAGAAAATCTTTTAAACAGTACCCAAGGTGTGACAGTGAGATGTTGGAGAGGTAGTGTTAGTGTGAAAAGGTGTTGGTGTGGAAGAGACTCTGAAGAGCTTCTCTGACAGGTAATAATAATGTTTCTCTTTCAGACGCACCAAAGCTTAGTCTCTGACTTGTTCTCTCTGTTGCAACAGCGTCTATGACAGTGTGTTACCACACACCACCGACCATGCCCACATGCAAGAAGGTGGAGTTTACGGTTAATCATGCAGCTCTTACGCAACAAAACCATGGGAAGGTACAGTCAACTCTACGTAATGTAATATGGCCCGACACAATGTTGGCTCACTTCCAGCTTTCTGCTCTTATACGATCTGTGTCTTTTGTAGGTGTCCATGGTGATTACTGAGCCATATGGGGTTTCCTTCAACAGTCAAGTGTTTGTTTATCTTCATGAAATCCCACATCTAAGACAAGAACTTTTCTCTCCTCCTCTAAAAGAGGGTAAACATTTCACTTCCAAGCACCTATTTAAATCATAAGTGTCTGCTACAAATATGGTAAGAGTGTGTGACACTTACTGTATCATCCTGTGCCCTCAGTGTGTTCCCAAGAGCTGAAGAGATGTGTACAAGAGTGTCATGGTAAGAAGAAAGAAAAGTTCTCACGTAACATTTATTGGTTTCACTTGCTTTTGTATTTGTCTTTGGGCAGTAAACGAGGAATCTGTTTCCTCTTTTACAGTGCCTAAACTCAATATTTCAATCTACAAGGATGTGAACGACGTGGAGCTGCTGTTCGATGGTAGCAATAACAGCCTCCCCTCTGTGTGCATCCAGTACGAGCAGAATGGGATGTGTCAGGTCAGTGTTACCAGTGTTTGCATCTGGTGCCTGTTACAGTCAGTTGTTAGATGCAGAGGTAGAGAGAGAACTCAGACCTTTAACTCAGGTACAAGAAGAAAAAACACTATGTAAAAGAATTGCAAATTATTATTTATATTTCCTGCAACTAGTGGCACTGGAGAGTTTAAAGAAATAGTTCCACACTTTCATCTGTTGCAATTCCCCAGGTTTTGACAGATGATCATTTGTTTGTGTTTTTTTTTAAAGGTAACTACTGACAATAAATGTAGATAAATGTATTCATAATGTATTTCTCTCTCATATGCATTTTTATAGAGGTGGAGCAAGAGGAAAATCCCACTCTATTCTGTGACCCACTGCATGTGTGTTCAGGTACCGTCAGTAACACATCATGATTGTTTAAGATGACAAATTAACAGCCTGTGTTCAACACACTGACATTGACATGATTGATGTGTTTGTGGGTTTTTAGGCCTGGTATGATCAGAAGTACATACGCTCTAGAAGTTGCCCCTTCAAAAACATGGGTGAGAAGACTTAAGGGCTCTTTTTTCAGGAATTTCAGGATGAATGATAGTTTATGAATGAATGATTGCAGCCATTGGTGCTCTGCTGTTTCTTTTATGTCTTTTCCAGACTTATCCCACAGGAACGTGTGGGAGAATGTGTCAGTGGTTGTGGGCCAGGCTCAGTCAAACTCCCAGGGCTCCATGCTGTTGTGGAACATATACGCCCCCTGCAGGCTGGAGGGTGAGGTGTGGCCCTGTCACAAAGAGCACGGCTGCAGGGAGATGAAGGGCTTCAGACAACAGCTGGCTGGTGGCAGATGGACACAAAACAGCAGAGGACTCTGGGTAAGGAAACCCAGCCTCATTTTAATGTTTTCATCTGGGCTTTAGCCCCTTACTGTAACTTCAACATAACATAACATAACATAACATAACATAACATAACATAACATAACATAACATAACATAACATAACATAACATAACATAACATTTAAGAGACTAATTACAGTTACAATTGTGTCCTCCTCAGGAAGAAACAGGGACATTTGCAGACATAGACCTTCAGCTCTCACCATGTGTTATGGTAATGTATTCTCAGCACTAAGCAAGTCATATAGTATGAATTCTCAAAGCTAAATATGTAAATAGTTTTTACTGTATTTTTCCATTTGTGCAGGTAAAAGTAAAGGGAATGGAGAATGAGCTGGGTCCATTCTGCTTCACAAACAGTAAGTCTGTCACACAATGTAAATACAGAAACTGATACTGGTTGGGACTTCATTTCCTCTATTCAGCTGATGGACAGTACCTGATATAAACTGGGTTGGGTTTTGTACTCTTCTAGCTGACAGGTGGCGCTGGAGTCTCCTGGTTGTCTGTGTTGTGCTGCTGGTTTGCTTGGCTGTGCTCATATTTTATTTACAACATGGCTTTGTCAAAAGTAAGTTTTGGTTTTGTTTGTCTTTTTCCTTTTGCATTTTGAGTGCTAAATATCACTCCCTCAAACACCACATCTGAAGTATGCAGTTATTTATACACTTTATTTACTCTAAATTCTCTACCTTTTATAGAATGGGTATGGAGCTGGCATCACGGTGGACTTGTGAAAAGTGAGTTGTTGTTTTTTTTTTACATTTCCTAAAAAAATACATGACATCATCAGTGGAACAAGTGAACGCTCTGACCTTTATCCCACTGTTTTCCCTGTTTTAAGTCGGTAGAAAGGGTCACGTGGTGCTGCTGAGCCCCCCAGATCTGGATGGTGGTGTTTCACATTCAGTTTGTCAACTTGGCTCTCTGCTCTGCAACAAAGGCTTCAATGTGTCTGTGGACCAGTGGAGCAGGAAGGAGCTATGGAACCGGGGTCCTCTGCCATGGCTGCACTCAAAGCTGCTGGAGATGGACAGCCAGGGAGACCGAGTTGTGTTGGTTTTGACCCGGAAAGCCATAGAGAAGGCAGAGGAGTGGATGCCTCAGAACAAGGAGATTATTAAGACAAAGGAGAGGGGTCTCCCTCAGATGTATTCCCCTTACTCGGATCTGTTCACAGCCGCCCTGTGCATCATTCATGCTGACAAGCTTCAGGGCAGGACTGGAAAACGTTTTATTCTGGTGACGTTTGAATCCCACTTGAGCAGTGACAGGGAACGACCTGAGCTTCTACAGGGGCTGCCTCTGTTCCAGCTTCCCTTCCAGACTCAGGCTCTCCTAACTGAGTTGACTGTGGAGCAGGCTGGAAGATCAAGTGGAAAGACATGGGCGTGGTGGAAATATGGTGGCTCATATGAATGGAAACCAAAGACTAAAGAGGAACCACAGCAGCAGAGGACAGCACTATGTATATACATTGGAGCTGATAAAGACTTGGAGTCAGAACCTCTGAGGGACACATGAAAGACATGTTCATTCTGAAAGCTTGGCAATAATCTATATTATGGTTGTTGTCAACAAGAGCAAAATCAACAGTGGGTTATTCTACCTCTCAGTGTTTTCAAGGCCAGTTATTTCCACATACAGTGGCAAAAAAAAAAAAGTCAAACCTTTGGAAGGAACTAGTTTTATGCATTGATTGGCCGGAAACGGCAATGTGCTCTTCATGTGAGTCACAAATGTAGACAAAATGTCGCTGAAGTAATATTACACAATCTTTTGTCTTCATTGAACACACTCACTAAACATCTACAGTGCTTCTGGACCACTTCTCCCACAGACTAGCCTCAGCTCAGTCTTTCTCCTCTGGTCATTCTGCAGTGATTCTGGGCCTACAGTGGACTTTCATAGTTTGAAATCAGTCTTCTACTTCTGACTATATCTGCTGCTCTCTTCAGAAACCTATGGGTGATGCCACAGAGGCTGCGTCCATCTTTATTTACAGTCTGTGGGCAGTCACCACCAGGATTCAACCTTTGTTTTATCAGTCCAAAAACATTTTCTTAACAGCATTAAGCACTTAACAGAACTTTAATGCATGTTATTCCCCCTCTCTCTGCCTCCTCATTTCCTGTCTCTCTCTACTACTATGAAATAAAAACAAAAAATATACAAGAAAAACTAAACAAAACAAAAAAACTGAATATCTGGCAAACTTCAGGTGCACAGTGATGTTTTTTTCATGAACAGCCAACTTAACCAGCTCTGTAGCTATTACTCTGAGTTTCTTTGTTACAGTAGATTGAACATTTATTGTAATTATTTATTGTAATTATACAATAATATTGACATCATTTTTAGACAGTGTGTAACTATGGACTGATGACTGTGTAACCATTTCCTATAAGAAGTCTTCTTCCAAATTATTGTCATTATATCCTTTGTAAGTGGACACTAATATAGTGGGCAAAGATGTAAAGAAATTTGTTTCATTCATGTACAAAATGTTATTGAAGTTTTCCAGTTGTGGTCCAGTAGGGGCAAAGCTTAAAGGGAGCAAGACCTTGGTCCTGAATCTAAGGTTGAAGAGTGGAAATCAATTTGTCAAAAGAGTCAAACATTTTCATTTAACAGTTGTCACAGACTGCAACAACTAAATCTGATTCACTGAATATATTATACACCACAGCGTCTAATTAAAATGAATCCCGATCTCTGGGCTCTGTGCCCTAGATGTAAAATAGAGACTGGGTCTCTTGTCCATATGTTTTGGTCATGCTCCCGTCTAAACGACTTTTGGAAAACTGTAAAGAATACCACTGAAAAAGTGATTGGTTTTGAGTTTGCGTTAGTATTACTGGGAGATGAATCTATATTACCTTTATGTTTTGGATATAATATCAGATTTGTTAAAATGGCTTTGATAGCTGCAATTAAGTGTATTGCAGTAAAATGGAAAAGTGTTGCACCTCCATGCTCTAACTTGTGGCTGAATGAGCTTTTGTCCCATGTTCCACTGGAAAAAATAATGTACAACTTGAAGAAGAATCCAAAAGCCTTTGATAAGGTATGGGGTGATTTTCTTGCTCCTGTGCACAAAAAAAGAGGCAGACTGAATTCTTTCTGAGATGATGAACTTTGAAATTTGACTTACTGTTGTTGTTGTTGTTGTTGTTATTATTTATTTTTTGATTTTGTATGTGTACATGGGTATGTGTATATGCATATACATGCAGATGTCTGAGTGTATTTATTTTGGTGTTTGTCTTGTTAATTGTACCATTTGCTGTAAATACCCTCAAACTTGTTAATAAAAAATATATGACCAAATAAAAAAAAGTCTTCTTGACCCTAACCTACACTCCAATCTCCACTTTATGCCATTAGTCAAACTTTTCACATACTTTTCCCAGCCCACACTGTAAATGTCTGTTGTTACAAGTCTATGGGGACCAGATTTTGAACTTTGGCCTAGAGGCTTGCAAACACCTGGAGCTTCTTCGGGGTCCCTCAAAACACTCCCACGCCGATTTTGGGGACTCGGGAAGGCTTGCAAATCCACCTTCCACATTTCACTCCCAAAGTGGCTTCCGCTCGATTTTTTGCAAAGTGCCACCTGGAATGTATGGGTGGGACCCCAGTAACGTCACTTCAATGTGTGTACCTACAGACTCCAAATGGTCTGAAACGTGCTCCTAGACACCTTCTGGGAGAAGTCACTCTCATATCACTGTCATTTTTTTCCAAGGTCCCACTCCCATTTAAACATGTACACTGACAATATAATGATCTGTATGTTATTCGTTAATGTTTGTTCGTACTTGACCCTTGTTGAAGATGTCGCTGTGTTTTCAGATTAATTTACTTTATAAACACTCATGGTGATTTCAAAGCGCCCACTTACTTTTTCTTTCTACAGTAAGAGTTGAATGAATTTTCCATGATCTCTGGGCACTGCATCAAACATTTCATCAGCTGAGGATGTGGTGCATTTGTGGATATGCAGGAAGGTGTGTGTTATGTCCACAGAACAAGCTGCTGTCATGGTTTGTGTTTCTCGTCCCCTGTTAAGTTCCTGTTTCATTTTGAAGTTGAGTGTCCTGTCTTCCTGTGTCCTCCCTGCTGTGATCTCATGTGTCTTAGTGTTTTTTCCATTGTCCTTGGTTGGTTCAATCTGTCAGGATTTAGGGAACTGGACCCAAAATACAGAAACCCCAAAACAAGGTACAAAGATTTATTAAACTTACAAAAATGGAGCAGGAACACACAGGGAAAACACTGGAAAGCAAGACGACGGGCACGAAAGACAGAGAACAGACAACAGAAACGAGTCGACAAAAGACAATGGGAAAACACTGAGGTACCCAAGGGAATGAGACACAGGTGGGGCAGTCAACACAGCTGAGACACAGCTGAGGTAATCACAGCAGGGAGAGCTCAACTTCAAAATAAAACAGCCAACTAGACAAACCACAGCAGCTGCAGTGCAGAGGATGCAGCTGTTACGGCACAGAGGGACAGAGCTGGTCAACAGTTTATTAGTGTCAAAGTCAGTGTTTGTTTTGACATTGTTGTGTCTGGTGAACATCAGTGTAACATAAAATACATTATGACTTATCCTTGGTGAAGGACGGTGTTGAACCAAACACTCCACAGACTAAATATGTGCACACGTGGGCCCACTGTAGGCCTGTGTACACTTGTCTATAAATAAATGTCTGTTTCTGTGCATGGTAGATATCGGCTGGTGAGTGGCTTTAAATATAGGGGGCAGCGGATCTGATTGGTGCAACCCACCGTCAAGTTAAGCAGAAAGAGTAGCGCTTGTTACAAACTATACCACATCCTAGCGGGGCGGGTTAAGAGGTCCCTGAGTGGCCCGCTCGGTCGGCATGTGCGGGTTTCAGTCTGTAACCTGACACGAAGCAGAGCCGGGACAAGTGCGTGTGCGGTGGTTTGAAACTTTACTGAAGACTGAACAGTCCAGATTCACAAAGGTAAATAATATCCAGTGTTTAGGTTGACTTTAATGTCTGTCGATTGTTGCAGTATCAAAATGACAGCAAGTCAGTTTGTAGATGAGGACCTATAGGAGACGAACACCATAACAGGTTTACAGGCCACGTTTCAGCACCAATAATGACATTAGTTTGTCATTAGCAAAGGCATTGTGAGGAACTGTAAGATAATCAGCAACATGTATCTGTGCATCTGCAGGAGAAACTGCATATGTCAGTCCATTGACTCTGTTCTGCCACACAAGCAAGGGAAATGGTGTGCTGGGACTAACAACAGAAATATTATTAGAATGTAAATATTTGAAATGTAAAAATACTTGTATATACATTGCATACATGTATATAGCTTTAACACTTAGTAGCTATAAATGTAGATCGTGTGCTGTAGTAAAAACATATTTTGAAAAAGTATTACATAGAACAGTGAAATATTGTTATATAACATGAAGTAGAAATTCTCCTGTTTAGTACTTGACTAAATGTATACATGTTGCCACATTAAAACATAAAGGGCTAAAGGCTGATATAAGCTAAACTGAGCTTCTTTCACCCCCTCTTTTCTAATATGACAGCTCTCTGTTCTGAGCTGTTACACTAGCTGCAAAGTGCCATTTAACAAACCTGAATGTGATGTGTTGGACGAGATAAACAGCTTCATCTTGTGGAGCAGATGAGGCAGATGGGAGTGAGGATGCTTGACGGGAACCTGAAGCTGCTGCAGGCTGCCTGGCTGTGTTGTCTGCTGGCTGTTCAGGTGCACAGCTGTCCTGACAGCTGCAGCAAGTGTTCAGGCCCAGAGAGTGACCAGTGTGAGGGCTGCAGAGCAGGATGGACGCTCCATAATAACACCTGTGTAGGTACTGTATGCAGAGTTTTGTCTATGAGTCTGTAAATCATCATGTACTCGTTTGTGTATGACAAAAGACAAAGAGCACTGTCATTCTATACATAAATATGTGTTGATGTGTTTTGTAGACATTGATGAGTGTGGCACGGAGCTTGGCAGATGTCCTCCCAGCAGCTACTGCTTCAACACTGCAGGATCCTTTGAGTGCAGAGGTCAGCGGGTCAGGGTTGATCTGAAGTGCTGTGTTCATATCTTCAAACTGCTTGTTTTGTCCAAAGTGCACAGAAAAATGCATGAAAACTTTAAATGTAAGAGGCTGCACCTTTCTGCACCTTTCTTACAGATTTTAAAGAGGCCATATTATGCCAAATCCACTTTATACTGCTTTTGTAGTGGTTATGTGTTGCGTGGCCTTTCTATGATGCCTGGAGGTGAAAAAAACTCTCTGCCCCCTTAATTGATTGCTTCACTTTTTTGAGATCCTGTGCCCAAATGGCCAGTTAGAAATGCAGATGCTCTTCACGTCAAGAGCAGCTAACTCCACCAACTGCCTTGGTACTGCCCCTGGGCCAGTCTATAGAAAGATCAGCATCCCAACGAGCCAGTGTTCCCAATGTCAACATTTGCACATGGTTCCCAGTATCAACATTAGCACATGGTACCGGTAGTGAAAACCACAACCTCTCCCCGTGGAGTAGACGTGGTTTACACATCTTATTTGCATTTCAAGGTGCAGACACAGAAACGGCTTGTTCTCAGGAGAGCTCTTGAGAGCTACTTTTAGATTGCTGAGATTTAGTACCATAGATTGATTTGGGGCAATACACTCCAAATACAATGTGGTTGGACCACTTAGACCTATGTGAAATGGTTGAAAAACAGTATAATATGGAACCTTTAAAAGACAGGTTAAGCCCCTTGACACAACACAGTCTGTAAATGAAAATATCACATAGTCTCTCTCTCTTTCCACAGACTGTGACTCGGCCTGTGTGGGCTGCATGGGCAGTGGACCAGCACGCTGCAGAAAATGTGCTGCTGGCTACAGACTAACAGGGTCCAAGTGTTTGGGTAATTACAAACCAGAGGTCATTTTTAGAATGATTTGATTAGCATGTGTTGTGTGTTTCTGAGGTGCAGCAGTCACAAGGTTATATCACGTCCCTGTGGTTGTTGTGCTCAGATATAGATGAATGTAGTGACAGGATCCTTGCCTGCCACGGCCTGGATGAGATTTGCACCAACACACATGGCTCTTTCCGCTGTGACTGTGCTAAAGGATTCATCCGCAGAGATGGTGTGTGTGAGAGGAAGCAGCTGCCCGGTGAGTGTCAGCACGCACACACACACACACAGACCCACACCTACAATAACACCTCACAGCAACTGCTCAAAGGTCCATGTTTCCTCCTGCAGGTGGTGAGGAGAAAGGTCTGTTTGAGGATATCCAAGATGATGAGGTGGAGGTGCTGCAGCAGATGTTCTTTGGGGTGGTGCTCTGTGCTCTGGCCACACTGGCTGCTAAGGGAGATCTGGTCTACACCTCTGTCTTCATGGGAGCAGTGGCAGCCATGGCAGGGTACTGGCTCTCTGACAGAGGGGATCGTTTGTTACAGAGCTTCATCAAGACTCGATAACATTCATTTCACTTCCAAGAAGGACTTCAACTTATATATATTTTTTGTTAACATTTTTTTAAATCAATTTTATGCCAACATAAAAAGGACAGACAAGCAGTAACTGTGCCTGCACGACTCTATGCATGTGGGTGTAGCAGCATACTCTCCACACACACACAGAATGAAAAAAAAAAAAAAAATCAAAAGTGTTGATTTGCTGCGGTCTGTCAGCCAAAGACAGACAAACATACTCCCTCATAAGAATATGATCTGTTGGCCCTGGCATCAGGCAGTGACACCACCATACATTTTTTTTTATTTTACATTACATTTAACCTTTATAACAAAAAAAAACGTTAAAAGTGTTCAGCTGCAGTTTATCACAACACCCACATGGTCTGTGATGTCAAAGAGAAAGAACTAGAAGTATTACAGACTCACTATTGCATGACTGTCATCCTGTCAAGTTGCAGGAAATATATCATTACCTTAGGTGTTGGATATAAAACGTTGTCACATTTTGTCCTACGAGACATTCATGTTACATTGTGTTATAATTAGTGTATTAATTTTATGAGTTACTCCCAAAAATGAATTTTGTGCCAAATTTGAGGACAAATAAAGACCAACAACGTGAAAACACAGGGTCTGGCCATGGCACACAAACACGAAGAGAGATTTCACTGACTGTCCAGCTCCTGCATTGAGCTTCAAATGAGCGTGATTGTCTTTGTGCTAAATTGATTTATTGTCTTTTTTAACAGCTTGTGTTTAGAGCAGCCAAAATACAGTATAAGCTTTTGTGGTATTGTCGAAAAGTACAGCAGTTCTGGCAGGTTATAAGTCAGGAAATTAATAAGATTTTGTCAATTAACAGTAATTATTACCCTTTATATCTGCTACTTGGTATATCTGACATGTCCATCACGGGCAAATTTAAAAGAAAACTTTATCAGACGCTCGCTTTCTGTGCTAGAAAGTGTATTCTTTTGAATTTGATCACAGATAAAGCTCCATCTAAGGCTCAGTGGCAAAGGGTTATATTTGAATATGTTGCATTGGACTTTTTGACATTTAAACTTCACAGCAATGATGATGCCTTTCGTAAAACATGGGAACCCTTTCTGTCATATGTTGGTTTGAATATTTCCACCATTCTCACTAGAGGGTTTGTATCATAGCTCTGTCTGCTCTGCCTTAGAAAATACATTTTGTTTTGTTTTGTTTTTTCCATTTAATTGATTTACTTTTATTTACCTATTACTTTACTTATTTGTTCTGAACTCAGCCTTACTTGTCTAAGATGTGACCCCTGAATCTTTTGCCTG
>OMNW01035629.1:0-11432 GCA_900303245.1 Selene dorsalis
CTTATTTTGAAGGCTTGCATTAATTTACTTTGCACACAGAAATGGAATAATTTCACAAAAAACAAAAACTACCAGGGTCAAAATTATTAGCCCCCTGATGCTAAAACTCAGTTGTGTATCCTTTTAAGTTTAAGTTTGTTTATTGTCATTGCATAAGCATATACAACAAAATTTGGTTTGGCACTTTCTCTCCTGTAGCAGCAAAACATTTTTAAAGACAAGTTAAGAAAACATAAAGTTCACCAAGTCGTCCATAAATATTTAAATATCAACATATTAAGACATGAACTACATAATATCCTTTTTGCTGGATAACAGCGTGCAGTTGTATGTTTTAGTTTTCAACACATCTCGGACTCCTGTGAAGTCCCAGCCCATTCTTCTTTGGGAAATCTCTTAAGCTCCTCCAGATTTGACGGCCTTCTAGCATGGACCTTGGTCTTCAGTCCACCTCACAGATTTTCATTGGGATTCAAATCAGGGCTTTGTGCAGGCCAGTCAATAACATTCACTTTGGTCCTCTGGAGGTAGATCTTCATTAGGAGCAACCTATGTTTTTGTTCATTGTCATGTTGGAAGTGATAGCAACGACTCAGACCCAGTACTGCTGACTGCTTACTGCTGACTGCTGAAGGTTTTCTTTCAAAATTTTCATGTATTCTTCTTTCCTCATGATTCCTTCCACCTTGACAAGATTCCCAGATCCCAAATGCGTGCAAACAGTGAACATTATTTTTAAATCCCAAATATATCCATAAGTACTGGCCTCATACTGCAGCTGTGATGTGGTTAGTTTACATTTAGTTTCTCTCTGAAGCAGCTACGACATCTGGACACAGCTGGATCTGGCGTCTTTGAATTTGAACCACAGAAATAAATTTTACTTTCATCTGTGAAAATCACATTTCTATGTTGCTGATGTTTGGTAAAGTGAAACCGAGTACAGTGAACATGTAACTGTCATTATTTTTAGTTGTGGACACTCTAAATCTGAAACTAAGAGAGAGCATAATTCAGGTTTAAGAGATGCAGTTAACTGTCCCACACTGTTTTTCCTTTGTAAGTGTACTGAAGCTCTGTATCATAAGACCTTTAACACTGTCTTTTACCAGATTAGTGTTTTTTCTAGAGTGTTCATGTTTTCACTGTAGTGTTTCAACCTGAACTGGCAAATAATGGATAAATTCAGATACAGTATGGATTTTAAGTTAATTTATGACATTTTTTTTTCCTCTATTATGATTGGACAGTAGAGAGACAGGAAAGTCAGGGAGAGAGAAAGAGGGGATGGCATGAAGCAAAGAGCCATGGTTCAGATTCAAAACAATGCAGTTAGGACAGAGCTTACATGTTATGCACTGCCACCAGAGCCTCCTAAGATGTTATTAACTGAAGCTTTGTCATTTCCTGCAGGAGAAATCCTCTCCACTTCCTTCTTTTCTGTCTTCACCTTGCTCATCCCCTCAGACCGCTGTGGAGGCTCCATCATTTTCTGTCTGTTTATATTCCCCCGGTTTTCAGATCTGTTACTTGCAGCTATAGTGTCTGTCTGTTGCTCAGGGTGCCCTTTCTATTGTTGTTTTTCTGCTCTGTCAAGAAGAGAGATTAGTGTTTTTCTCTTCCCTCTTTCCTCCTCAGCCCACCCCTCTCCTCTGTGGCTGTGCTGGATCTTTGCATTCAAATGATTTAAAGAGCTGACATTATCTATACTCATCCTCCAAATGTTGGCAGCAGATCAACCAAACACAAGGATGTGACAAGTAGCTGGCATGTTTGAGGCTGTTTGAGGAGATGGCTTGTGGTGCTCTAATTAGTATAAATTAGTCAGTCATTTTTGCATAGCAACTGTGTGGTTTTATTCAATTTCACTGTAATTGTTACCATATAGAAAATAGTCACACTTTAAGTAAACATTTCGATGGCCAGTCAAAACAGACACGTCATGCAGACAATATAGACTGATATAGTAAATGTGAGGTTAGCTCCATAAGAACACAGAGGAGAAGATTTAAGATAAACTTTAAGATTATTGCTAAAATGTAGACTTCCCATAATTAGAGTCGCTCTTATCATAGTGTAACTGTGAGGACAGAAAGTGTGTGATTCTCTATTATTCCATTTGTTTTCATGTGTCTGTTCATTCAGTCTCTCATGTGTCATCCATGCAACAGAGAAATAATCATTTGTATGAGTGAAGAAGGATGTTCAAACTGCTTTTGCTTGTCTGCTGTTTTCTCTCTGCATCTGTTCTTACTGTCAGAAGATTAAAACACCAGAATCCACCTCTCAGCACCTTCACTTACTATATGTACATAGAAAAAATCTAAAATTCTTTTCCAGATGACAGTCGAGTCTTTCTGCCCAGTATCTTCACTGACATAACTGATGAGAGGCTGGTTGGGGTGGGTTATTGATCCTCAGGTCACTGCTCTGCTTTGCCGACAAACACCTCCCACTCTGTCTGGGCGCTGAAGAACTGCACCACAAAGAAGCTTCAAGCAGGCTGGACATCAGCTCCAGCCTGAGTCCAACGAGCCTTATATCACATTATCAAACATGTGCATGGACTGCATGATGTTTTCATCCTGGACACGAGGAACAAAAAGGAACAAGTTTTTAAAAAAAATTCAGAAGCTGTGGAAGAAAGTGTAGTTTCCATTAATCACACCGTTAAATGTAGAACACAAATGTTTCAAATGACCTTTTGGCATGTCTCCAGGAACTCCTCGATGGTGACCACGCCGTCGTTATTCCTGTCCATTTTCTGCAAAAATGCAACAAACAAGCAACTAATGTTTCCAATGGAAACTTAGAGGTGTCTAAACACACATTTGTCTTTACATCCTTACTAAAACATGCTGTTAATACCTGAGGCCTAACAAAGGTGCTGAAATCATTTTCTTCCTTACAGGACATTTATAAGGCTGATTCTTATGTGTTTCGAATCTTACATTGTTTAATCTCCTGTTTGCTCACTGACAGCTAGAAGATACAAAGAAATTGGGGACTGGCCTCTAAAATATTACCTAATTGTTCTAGTGGCTAAATCAAATGTCACTTGCAAAATAATCAAACTAATCAAGTGTGTATGGGTCATCTCTTGTTTCTTATACGAATCACTTTGAGTTTGGAGCTGGGAGATGTGCAGTGTATTGTTTTTTTCATTTGTGAGTGTCACCTGGAAGAAGCTGTCAACATGATCCTTGGGAGCACTGTCCTTCATGCTGGGGTAGGTGTATTTACCCATCATGTCATAGATGGAGTGCATAATGTCTGTCATCTCCTGCAACAGGACAAAAAGAGCTAATTAATGCTTTGTTGTTGTATGGCTCTGAAAATATGGTCACTGTCTCCTCTTCCTCTGCTATTATGGTATGACAATGAAGTTTGACTTTGACCGTTTGGATGTAAAATGTTACCATCTCACCATATTAAATATTTGTGTTGAACTGCATCATGATTAGCATAAGAGTTTGTGAGTTCTAGTTAAAACGTGAGGCCACAATGTCAGTGAACGCAGAGATTCCCTCAGGATGTTACTGCTGTAACTGTTACTTAACATGAGTTAAGAACATAACATAGGAAAGTTCACACAAGCAGGGAGCCGTGAGAGCACCTCTCTGGTGATGCAGCCGTCCTTGTTGAGATCGTACAGGTTGAAGGCCCAGTTGAGTTTATCAGTGATGGAGCCTCTCAAGATGATGGACAGACTGATGACAAAGTCCTGGAGCAGGGAGAAGAACATTTAAAGTGATACAAACAGGAGTTGGTAGGAGTCAGAAGGCAGACTGTATATCTCCTTGTGTATGCCACATTATGGTTCAGCACTGCACTGAACATGTGACACTGGGATGGGAGTGTGGTCCTCACCTCAAAGTTGACCGCCCCGTTGTTTTGGGTGTCAAAGGCTTCAAACAGGAAATGTGCATACATACTTGAATCTGAAAGGAGGAGAAAACGCAGTCTGTGTGGTTACTGATGACAAGAGGGAGAAAACAATTAGTCGCTGCATATCACACACACAGTATGTCCTGCAGGTCCTTGTGTGCTGCAAGAGCCAGTAGTGTTTTTAATTTTATTCTTCATAAACCTGGCAATTTCATGATGGGGATTTTATAGAGTGGATTTGTAACTGTAAAAACAATATGTGCACTGTGCAAAAATGGCATACTGCACAAAAGGTTCAGACAGAATTTGAAATTTGTGCATAAAGTACAGCTACAAATCTTACATGGATGAGTGTGAACTGAAAAGGGCTTATTATGTGTTGCAGTGGAATAAAACCCTGCAAACCATCAACCTACGGTCATGACATGTGGTGACCCACTGCATCTTTGTATCTCTCCAATCACACTGAAGGTGAAAGGTGGAAGATATGGATCTTGCTTTCTATAGAGCTTTAACTGGTTTGACACCAGCTTGAGAACTGTTGGACAAATTAAAGTTGGGGAGAAGAAAGGAAGTGAGTATGTGACTGACCTCCCTGAGGGAAGAACTGGGAGTAGATGTTTTTGAACGTCTCCTCATTTACCGCACCACTGGGACACTCCTGTGCAAATCACAACATCATCATGTCAAGAACAATGAAACATACTCATGTAATAAAATTATATCAACACACACCGGTATTCATATTTGGTAGTGACAGAAAGTGCTGACTGACACTTTTGAATCCTCGGTAAAGAACCTGCAGCTCTTTCCTGTTGAAGTTGGTCTGCTGCACAAGGCGGTCGATCCCCTCTGGTCTGTAACACACTGTTGACAGCTCACTGTCGTCTGTTATACTTCCTGTATGGAGGGGCAGAGACGTGACACAATGAGTTCTGGACATACTGTACACTACAAAAAAAGTGTCAAAAATGAAATCAATGTGTTCAAGGATCATATGAGGAGAATGTGAGTGATGACGGGGTGTGTGTCCTGACACTTGCCTTGATTGACTGAAGGGCTGGAGCCAGAGCGACAGCAGGGGAGCAGTTTGAGGAAGCGCTGCTTTATGGTCTTTTTACTGGGTTTGGCTGGAGGATTACCTGGAAACAACCAATCACAGCAGAGATTAGTGGTGCACAGAGCGGCCCAAATAGTGGACACCATGTCAAACATGAGCCAAACTACACTCAAATACTTTGAATCACTTGTCGAGGCAACTTGGCGCACGCAAATTAGTTTGCTGACTTGGCTTTGAACCTGACCCATCAGATCAGAGCATCAGCCTGAGAGGGCTTAGTGAGGCAACATATGACAGGAGGAGTCTGAGCTGAGACACAGAGGACAAACACTCATTAAAATGTCTGAGAGAGTTTCACCTTAAGTTGGAGAAGATCAAATTCACTTTGAGAGGTAATAAGGACAAATTTATTGTGTACATTTACTCAATCTGCGATTTGTGTGTGTGTTTAATTACAAATGCCAATAAACAGATTTTTCAAAAGAAAAAATGTCTGAGATTATTATGTTTCACTGTACAAATAGATTTTGAAGTTCATTTAACCAGCCGGCCTCTTTAGGAGATTCATTTAACTTGTTGTTAGACCACATATCTTCCAGAACATGCGCTTCAACTGGGAGCAGCAAAGTCTGGTAGCTCTGTGTTTTTTACTCAACCATTGCTTTATTTTTGTTGTTTTTTTGTTGTTTGTCGTATTTTGTCGACTACTGATGGATACTTTTGTGGGGAGAGGAGATTCTTCAGGACAGGAGCTTCTTTCATTAAAAATGGAGCAGATCTGGAGGATGGCACCCTGTTCCTGTTCCAGCTGAGATGAAGAGGTGTTTTCATGGTTGCCGTGGTGCAGAGAGCCTCTTTACGGTTTTGTTTTGTGAAACACTTTGGTGCAAAGCCTGTGTGCTTTTAAGGTGCTATAAAATGAAATAAAGCTGAAACCTGAAACTTTAATTCAGATGTGGTGGAAACACTGAGTGATTTCTGTGGATGTGTCAACATTCATGGGAATCTTTCCAGTAGTTATTGATATAATTCAGCGTGGTGGAGCAGCTGAGCAGCAGACACACCACACAGGTTTCTGCTTAGCTGAGAAAGAAGCACTCACACATTCAAAAGTTGTGTTGCAATACAACAACCAAACCAACACAATCATAGTTCTTCATGGTCTGGAGTAAAATGAAGGACAGTGATTTCCACAGGCTCTGATGTCCTCTCTGGTCTCTGATCCATGTCCAGTGCCCATGCTCTTCTTTCTTGAATTCAGAGTTGTGTTCTCTGGACATTGTATCTGATAACTCTTGCTCCATGTGTCTCTGATTTCTCTTATGCTGGATTACAGTCTGCAGTAAAACAGACGCATGTCACAGCTCCAGCAGAGGACTGACACACACCTGTAACAGTAAAACATAAACCTCCTCCTAATCCTCATCTGTTCTGCTCCTCAGTTTGTGTTCCTTGTGTTTTGTTTGGATACTCAGCTGAGACAGGCTGGTGATTGAACAGGACTTAAATTTAGCTTCTGTGACATGATGGGAGGATCTCTAGCCCTGTGCATGCAAACCAGCTTCCACAGAGGAGGGTTTAGTCCAAATATATTAACATTTGAAATGCAGGAGGACAGAGGACATAGCACAGTGCCAGTCCCTCATAGAGATGCATTGAAGGAGGTTTTAGAGCAGATTCCTTCACCAGCCAGACAATCTCACTCAAGAAGGAAAACAATCTTGGAAATGCACCAGATATTCACCAGAACATAATGGGATCTTCTGTGGTTCCTGTCCCATCCTCCCACAGTTCTTTTGTAATAACAAGGATACATTGCTACACAGTGTCAACTATCAGTCAGTTTCATAAGGTGCACACGCCTGCAACATTCTTCATTAATGTTGGAAGTGAAATTGAACTTTCATCATCTGAACTGATTTAAATGTGGAAACTGGGATCAGAGTTTCATATACTTCATATACTGATGACTCACTTGATCTGAGCAATGAAGGTATTTTACTTCTCTGCAGCAGAGTTCATTATTGTGGTTTATTTCCTTACTCTTATTATCTTTCAGCTAATCATGAGGATGAATCTACAACAGCTGTTTCTTCAAAAATGAAGCATGTAATCCTGCTTTTCCCAGCTGGAGGAGCTTTTCCAGACGTTTATGTGTCTGTGCTGCCACCAGAGGACAGTGTTGAACTACAGACACATTACACTCAACTGTGTGAGGTCTCCAGCCTAGAGAGAAGATAAACACATAAACAGACAGGAAGCAACTGCAGGAGACCACACCACACAGTCAGCCAGAGAGAACTGTTGGAGGATTTAACAGGAGTGATGATCACTTCAACTGTCACTGCTCTGCAGAGAATTTCCAAGACAATCCAAAGACAGCCAGTAGCCACAGGAAGCTAAAATACCTCACAGCTACAAGCCCGGATGTTTTCACAACCACACTGCTAGACACCAAGTGAGAATGTGACACCATGCATTATTCATCTAATTTAAGCAATAATTAAAAACTCCATTGATGATCATCAATGGAAATAAAAAATGATTGAATGACTGCTACAGGTGCATTCACAACTGTACATTAGACTTGTACTGATAGACAGGGATGAAATGCTTTGCTCATGGGCATACCAATAGCAGCTAGTTAAAAATATTAGGCCTTATATTATATCATGGAGTTATATTACTGAGAAAATGAAATTCCTATCTGCTGAAGGTGTGGTTTGTACATAAGAGTAAATTGTTGTCATTTCAGTCTGTCAGAAGAAACCGCTCTCGTCTTCTTTATCCCATGCAGAACCTGAGCGTCGCACTAGGGACTCTCATTCTTAAGATCTGCTCAGAGCACAGTCCCAGGGTGACACCTGTAGGTTTACTGATCCTGGGTGTATTTGTCAGTGTATACTGAGTGCATGTCAATCAAACTATCTACTATCAAACAGCAGCTGCACAACCATGGAAAAGCAAACAGAGCTTTCTAGGACCTCACAGGCAAAACAACACACCTCAGCCTTTTGTTGCCAGGGAATAAACTGTATTTAAAAAAAAGAAGGAATAAATGAACAGGAGAACCACTTTTCAGAGAGACAGAAAGGAGAACAAAATCCTACCAGCTGTTTTTATTCTCTCTAGCTGTCATTTTTAGACTCGACAGAGGCGCAGGGCACTGATCACAGATTCTTCACTGACACGTTACATAAGATCAGAGACACCAGCAGGACCGGGTGGGGAAACACAGGCTGCTCACTCTCAGCGTATCAGGATTTTGTTCACGCTGCTCGTGATATTAAAGAGTGAGAACAAGAGACATGATTATTTAATTAAACTCTCTACATGTACTTCTTGTTTCCAGATGAACTCAGCAATGACACAAGTCCAAAAGAAATATTTTAACCGTCCAGTAGCATGAAATGAACAGCGCACATCTGCAGGGGTTTGACTGAGGTGTTGATGAATGAGACTGACTCAACAGTTACTCAGGAGCTGCTGAGACTCTCCAGCAGCCTGTCCTCACTCCTGGAGGCTCTCTGCGTGAATCAATGGGAGCAAATGCAGCCCTCAGAGGCCGATCAATACACTGGTCCCTGCTGTTCCTGCCATGTTTAAAGACTCCACTGGTGGTTAAAGTAAACTGTGCGGGGGCCACTGGAGGAAACTCATATGGAGAAACAGGATGACGACAAGGCATTGAAAAGGTTCATAAATTATATACACTGAGCACAAACCTCTTCAGCACATGTCAATACCTAAATCATTGGATTACAGTTGTTTTTGAGGGCAGTCGAGATGTTTGATCATTTCGGAGCTCAAAGTGTGAAGTGTGTGAATCAGTGGGCTTAAGATGATTAGCTGGAAAAAAGTTAAAGCATTTGAAAATATCGACCTGGAAGATAAAACGAATCACAGAGGAAGAAATGAAATCTCCCAAAGTGGCACCAACTTATATATTTTCTATAACAAGTGTCTTTTACTTGGTTTTGTTACATATGTTTAAATTTCCAGACCAATTTCTCGCCAGTTCCCCAAGATTAAGAGTAAATACAACATCTTCTGTGGCCCTGGGAAAGACAAATGCCTCCCAACCCTCATCTTCAAATAAAAAGATCATTAGTAATGAAATCAATCTTTGTTTCTTCCCAATTCATCAAAAGAGATTTATCAGTTCTAAGATAACTGCAAAGTCAAATTGTAAAGATGTTTTAACTGGTGCTGTTTGTTATACTGTGACCTGGTTCACCCTCTGTGTGTGTGTGTGTCAGTTGGCTGGCAGGGTTTTGTGTTTACTCTGGCAGGTCATGGCAGCTTAAGGAGGGCCATGCAACGCTAAACGAATGTTTGTAAATGAATGTCGCTGAGGAAGCAAGCCTCTGTACTTATCCTAATCCTTCAGAAGGACATGGGTCAGATTATAGATTTTATACAACCATGGACATACACACAAATATTTAAGATTACATATTCCTCTTCATCCTGGTGACATCACACTCTCCCTGATGACTGATTGTTGGACAGGTACACATCAGTGCCTTTTACCTCCCGTGTCCTCACACAGAGACAGACGTCAGCTCGTGAGTTACGCAGGATGAGCTTTGATTTTTGTTACACAACACTGATCTTAATACGCAATTTCCATTTGGCACCTCCAACATGAAACCTATTTAGGTTTGACTTGACTTTATTTTGAAATAAGCTAAATAAGTAAGTTATATAAATTTAATATTCATGTTCTCACCACTGATGTTATGATGGATTTAGGAAAAAACCACTGAGCACTGAACAAAGCTGTCACTTTAAACATATGAAGGTGTTATGATCTCTCCTGTGGTGGACGCTGACTGTATTATCATATGTGTAACATTATTCAGTCTGACAGCAAAATCATAGGATTAATGAGACCAGTGGTGGAAAGTGCATTGACTTGAGTACAGAGGGCAATGTTGTTTTTTTACCCACTTTAATTTTATTGACACAGAATCACATAATTTTTGCAATTTTATAGATTAAGTTACTCGGCTTCATATAAAAAATTTATAGTCCAACCTCAACTTTACCAGCTGAAACATTAGAGTAATGCTTATACATACATAATGCATAAACATGCATACATAATGTATGCATAGCTGTAAACCAATAACATCACATACGTGATTCTGAGAAGTTTTTGCAAGAGCGTGTTAACTAATACCTTTGCACTTACTAATATCCATGTACTTCCACCTTTTATCAAAAAGTTAAAAGTTAAAAAGGTAAAAATAATGTCAGCGTCTGTTAGCTTAGCGAATAGGTTGGAGAAACTGTTTGATTTAATTGTTTTTTTTATTAAACCTGTATTTAACCAGGTAAGTCAACTGAGAACCAGTTCTCATTCACAGTGACGACCTGGGACAGAGGCAAAGTGCAGTCGTTTCAAATTTACAATGAAAATGGGGGTAGTTATCAATCTTCTTGACAAGAAAGCAAATCAGTTCAAATGACACATTTATAATTCATAACACATTTATCTAAGAGCTGCTAACTGCTGCTTCATTTCAAGTAAAAACCCTCAATGACAGTGAAGACGACACAAAAACATTGTTTTGTGGAGCTCAACTCAAATATCTGAACTGTGACTTTTGATCAGAAACCAAAAAAGGTTGATCTTAAGTTATGTGTAACATTTTTTTTTATAAAATCTTAAAAAAAAAAAGTAATAACAGCTTACAAATAAGTGATAGTACACAATATGGATACACACAAGTGAAATCCAGGATACCTCAAAACTGTACTTATGTTTGAGTAAATGTAACTTTCCAGTCCTGCATGACTGCATGGTTGAGTGACACCAGTGCAGTGGTCAGTAGGGCTCATTGTAACGTGTGAAGTGGAGTGTAGAAAGTGATGACTTGGCAGAGATCCAGCATCTATAATGTATGTACACGGGTGTAAACAGACGAGCTGCTGAAAAACTTACATACAGCTTTTAGTTTGAATGTTTCAGATACAGCTGAAAAAGCCTTTCATTCAGTTTTAACAGATTTAAGTCACAAGTGTCAGTCACTGGCTCCTTCATCAGCATATGTGACGTAACAGTTCATGTTTGTTTGACAGACACAATAGACCTGTAGACAGTCAGTTTTACACCTCTGGTTGTTGAGCAGCACCCCTCCACCATGCTTCACTCTTTAATAAGAAGCTTTGTCTGTGTCTCTTGAATGTCCCCTAAAGCCTCTGTGTGCATGCACCTGTTCACTGTTTGCTTAACCTGCTCCTGAATGGGCACCACACTGGCTATTGTGCCAGCAGCACCTATCAGCCATTAAATAAAGCTTCTGTGCATCTTAACGCCCATCTATCCATCCATCCCCAGCACTTATAAACATAACATGTCCTAAATAACATATCCTGAAAACATATTAAAGGGGTTATTATATATATTTATACATATAATATATATATAGATACATGGATATATACATACATGGAGTGTATGTATATATCATATATA